>PVKA01049810.1:0-13049 GCA_004027165.1 Ctenomys sociabilis | reverse complement strand
TGTGCCTTATAAATCTGAAATAGAAGATTGAAATTCTGGAAGCATAAATTCAATCGTTTGGTCAAAGCCCAAAGCATGGGGTGCAAATTAGGGCTACTTCTCTGATCCCTGAGAATGAAATCCAAGATATTTCTAGAGTAAAATGTCAGGAAGAGAAGAATCAGAGCAAGGTATTTAACTTATGCTGAGGTATTAGCCTGCAAGATAAAGTACTCTTATTATAGTAGGATTTATATAAATGCACATTATGAGTGAAGTTTGGACCTCAAAGATTCATAAACTAAGAAGCTCACTTTTATTGCAGAGGGAGGAAAATGCCTCCCAGGATGTTTATACCCATGTACTGTGGAGTGATGGAAGCTTTCTCCCTGCCCTGATTGTTAGACCACAGAGAAAGCATGATCTCATGAGTTGCCTGACTTCATTATTGAAAATTGAGATGTAGCATACTTGCAATCTTACCCATTTGTTTAATGATTTCATCACACAAGGAAATAAATTTAAACTGAAAGGAGTACTCAATGATTTCTCTAATGACTGAATTTGAATATAGACAGGCACACATACATGCATTTGTTCATATAAAATTTCAATCATATAAAGAATATCTTGACAGCTAACCTCAGATTATGCCTTTATTTCAGAATATAACACTTGAGCCACCCCTAAACAGAAGTAAACGTTCTAACACAACCTGTCCCATCATGCACTATGATCAGAGTTTGTCCTGAATTACAGCTTCTCTGTATCAGTTAAGTTGGGCTTTCTGACCAAGCTTATGTTCTCCACATAGAGATACACAGCCTTTACAGCTTTCATGAATATATCACAAAAGTAGTAGCGTGAGAAAACTTGAGAACAAAATCAAATAAGAACTATGTTGGCAGGATATATATGGAAAAATGCCTACCTACTTTGAGAACTGCACTCTGGCTTTATGATGTATTTTGTTTTATTCTCTCTTCAGAAAATAGTTCATGTTTCTGTTGCATGCCTAGCTCTGGTCATGTGCTTCTCCTACTACCTGATGGATGATCTATGCTACCTGTCCTTGGGCTGACCCTCTAATCAAGGGTGTGCTGATGTGGATCAATTTCATGCTACTTGAATCAAATAATAGAATGATAGGAATTCTTAGTGATAGTAACTTGGGTTTCACTTTTTGGATTATTACAGTAATTCTATGGAGAATACACACCTTTTCCAAAATTTTACCTAGTTATTGTCAAAATTGTATAGAGTCCAGACTCCTAGTTAAGTCACTCATTGAAATATCAATCAGAGTTTTAACTATAGCTTAGATATTTTCTGATAAGTGTCTTTTGTATTTATACATGTCTCTATCCCATATATGTTAATAAGTAAAGGAAAACTTAGTAAAACTAAAAAAGGAGAGAAACTTAACAGTTTGTTATTACTTTTTACAATGAAATGCTCTCTGAAAAATTGATCTATGTCTTTCCTTAAGTGATCTATTAAAGACCAGAAAATGAATGTGCTCAAGTAAGGGCAAGTAGGAAGTGAAATAAAGGACAAGTAAATGGAATGTCATTGTAAAAAGTCAAATTAGCCAATCATTTCAATGATCTTCATGTTAATTAATAAATAGCAACATAAATGTAAGTGGAATAAACAACTTATGAACTGAACTATAATGAAGTGTGATAAAATTATTTTAGCTTTAAAAATCTGAGAAAATATGAGTTTAAAAAAATTTCATGTAATCCTCAAGCACCACCAGGTGGTTTAGGTGAACAAGCAGGAAGTCATTGTATATTCATGAATATATATATATATATTTTTTTTTCTTTAGGATAGATCTATTCACTACAGAAATTTAAGCTAATAGAACAAGAGAAAGTAATATAAAATTAACTAGAGAGAAATGAAAATTATCATAAGAAAAACTGAGTAAGAAATCCATTCAGGGACACATAGGAATCTTGATGAACAAGAAGAACATTTTGTACAGCTGAATAAATTGATTCTTGGGTCAAACATAAATTGGGTAGGATTAACAGGAGGGCATTTTAGCTATTGAGAGCTTCATTTAAACTTTTTTAATTCTCAGAGCATTCTTACAGAATTGAGATATATTCTCTACCAAAAAGACATAAAATGAAATGATAAAAAAGGTGTCATCCATTCCCTTTATACCAGCTTACAAAATAAAGATGAAAGTCATTATAAGTAACTAAGAAATTCTGTTCTTTTTATCCTGTCGATACTTGTTTGTTTTCTGAAACCTGCTATATTTTCATTATCTATCTATCTATCTATCTATCTATCTATCTATCTATCTATCTATATATATATATATATATATATAGAGAGAGAGAGAGAGAGAGAAAGAGAGAGTCATAGACAGACAGACACAGACAGATTTATATTGTCTTTGATAATTTTTTAGTCAGGAGTATCACCCCGCAGAAGGAGACACTGGCCCTGAGTTTTCTTTTATCCTTTGGTAACCATGAGGACTTTTAAAAGTAATCATCAATTTAATTTACTTCACATAGATGTCTCTCTTCCTACTCAGACAGCAAAATGCAGAGACCAAAACATTTTGAGGTTTCAGTTCATTGATATTGTACTTATACTTCGAGTAGACAAATTATGGGGCTGGGAATGGTATGAGCACAGCCAGTTAACATAAAACAGACAAAGAGCTGAAGCAGCAATAAAATTAACTAGTGTAACTTGTGTAACTAGTGTAACTTGTACAAATTATGTGTTGACATAAGTGAAATACTGAAGGAAATAAAAAAAATCTGTGTTTTAATTGATTTTCCCTTATGAAAAGTCACTTTGGTGTCTGGGAGTACAGTTTGGTGGCAGCAGGTGAGGCGTTGGCTTCACTCTTGAGCATGGGAAAAAATTATGTGAATGCAATATAATGCAATAAACTACACATGCTAGAAATATGAAATATTTATGGATATAATGTTATCTTTTATAGCATATTGTTTCTTAAAAATTTGATTCTTTTACTAATTATTATAATAAATATGAATATGTCCTTATTGCTAGAAAGAATTGAAATATCTTTGAAAATGGTTCACTTGCAAGAGGTTTGATTTATAGCTCTGTCTACAGTTCTTATTTCTAAGAACAAATGATGGTGGAAGGATGGGGAGATAGCTTGGTAGCAAGCCCTTGCCTGGCAAGCACAGGACCTGGGTTCAATATCTGGTACCACATGCTGTGAGGGCCTTGGGCTAGCCAAAACCAGGCATGACCAGACACCCCTGTAATCCAGGTCTCATGAGGCTGAAATAAGAGGATCACTACTGTCTGAGCAGCAGAGTGAGAGCCTGTACCATACAAATTGTTTAAAAATGATGAAAATTATTCCCCATTTCAGTATATAAGAGATCAGTGCTTTAGTAGAAGCAGACATTTCTACCTATCACCTGTACACATCTTTGGGGCAGATAAAAAAATGTATTTCCAAGATCCATGCAGTTGAAAAGGAAAATGTCATTAATGTGTGAGCCAATCTGTTTTGTTCACATTCAAATTTAAGACATTAAATTTCCACTTTGAGACTTTCCAGGACTATGTAACCTTTCTAAAGCAAAAGGGAAGGATCCTTGGTGCAGTGAGAGGACTTTCTGCCCATCTCCCCTTCCTCGCCTCTTCTTGGATGTGCCCTGGATTCTCTGAGGGCAAATATCCCAGAGATTAGCTCAGCATGCAGTGTGCAGGACAATAACCTTGGAAATGAAATCTTCATACTTCTAAGCAGTAAGGTATGTATTGTAATCTGTCTTGGCAAAGTAAAAGACAAATAGGAGTTTAATTCATTTGTTATTTAGTCAGCATCATTCCATGGTAAGTACAAATGAATCGAATACGATGTAATTAAATGAAGATAGCTTTCAGTATGACTGCTGTGAGTGCACTGTGTTTTACAAAGCTGTGTAGAGACCCTCGACTCTGTTCATTTGGGAGGGATGGTTGTCATGCAATTTGGTTGTAAGTCAACACAATTTTTCCAAAGCGGAATAATGGAAATACCTACAATGCATTCTGAGCCTCCCAAAGCATCCCTTGAATCACCTTTTCAGAATAAAAATGTTATACAATGTGAATAATTTACCAGAAACAAAAATAATTTTCCTGGTGTATTCTCCAAAAAGTTACGACATCCCTGTTCACCAGAAGCAACAATTTTGTATGGTAATTACCTTCCAAGTTGACATCTTTTCCTTGCAGGAAGGGAGGATTCAGAGGAAGGTGATACTGTTTGGAAGGAGATCTCTTTAAGAACATCAGGGAGTTCGCTCTCTGGTGTCCTTTCTCTCCCAAGGAGTCTACAGCCCTCTAGGACCTGCTTCTGGCTCCCTGGGCCTCAGGCTTCTCAGATGTAAAAGCTGGCCTGCGGTGATCTGGTTCTGTCTTTTTCTTAACATCATTCATTTTTATTGTGACTGATTTCTTTCCCTTCCCTTGCTTCCTTAGCTCCTTTTCTGACGTTTTGGGAACATTTTCATAGCACTATTTTTGATAGCAGCAATCATGGCACTTACATCACTGACTGAAATCATGTCCACAAACACTTGCATCTGGGCTCACACTGCCGCTTACTTGTGCTCTTCTGCCACCAGGAGAGAAGCGTCCAGCATCCGGGTCATAATTCAAGACTGGTTTTAGTGAAATTGAAGATTCTGGTTGTAACGCAAGTTCTTTGTGTATGTGGACAGTCGTAACCTGAAGATCCACTATACTGGAGTATATGTCATTTAAAATACATTGTATAATATCAACACAAAGTGGTGTTTACATAAAGCATTCCAAAAGTAAAATTAAAATAATGTATTTTCATATTTTAATGAGATTATACAGTATGCAAATAGCATTTTAATAAAAGTGTCCCAAAATGTCATTGTGGAAATGATATCAAAATACACACCTTCTGTGTCTTTACTGAGACAGCAAAATCAAATGAATGTCCCCACTGTTTTACAAAGTCTAAAGAGACCATGAATCTACTAGGGTGACTTGAAATGTACCTTGAATGCAAAGCTCACAGCGAGATTACATCATTCAGGGTAACTTTATTCTCTTGCAGTGAGATTATTTGCTGCCATACAGCACGACGTCCCACATACTGTTCATTTATGTCACAATAAAGGGGACTTTATGGTGGGACAATCCGTATTACTCAGTGTACTATCTGGACTGAACATTACTAACTGTATCTCTATGAACCAATTTTATAGTGGTATAAAATGTAAAGATAAGCCTGTCAGAGCTTTAGTATTAATGATTCAAATAAACACTCTAATGTATTGTGTCAGTATGTTCCTTATGAACTAATATGCAAAGAACAGGTAGAAAAACGCTATAAAGATCTGTTAGAACTGCCAGCAAAATAATACAAAGTTAGTGTGCATCACTTTTAAGCATTTTGTATCACTTCATTTAACAAATATGTGAGTCTATTTAATGTGAAATGATGACACACAGCTATCAGAATACTTTTTCAGCAATAGAGAAAGGAGCATGCTTTCTTCTAAGTCAATATTTATTTGATTGGAAAGAACCATGATAATTACTTATTGATTCCAAAATAGTTTAGAATAATCCTTTAAAAAATCTGTGTCCAACGTGGGCATAAGCCTTCCACACGATACCTAGTGCTCAAACACTATCCAAAATCCTCTCCACATGAAAACAAAATTAAGTTGAAGACACTCATGCATGAGTATCTGTACAATATTGGCCATTTATTTTAAAAACCACTTGTCTGTAAAGCAAAAAATTGATTTATCATTACTCATCTTTTCCATCATTTGTGAGATGTAATTATATTTCAGTTGCATCCATACAGTGGAAAGCTAGGCTCGGTGGTAATATTTAGCTTGAATTCCTGACAAGTTTTTAAAAGCAAAATAAAAGTGAAATGCTTCCTTAAAATTATGGCAAATTTTATACAGGATTTCAAATTTTTAAGATAATTAGCTCATTAGTAGAGAATACAATGTTATTAAAAATTAGATACAGCTTAGGACCGACCAGATAGGTCAGCAGATTAAAGTACCTGTTTAGGCAGATGTAGGGATCTGGGCTCAATTCCCAGCATGCCATGCTGTCCTCTCCCCCAGGGTGCAATGACATGCACTGGGTGTGGTGGCATGTGCCTGTAATCTCAGTGCTTGGGAGGCTGAAAACTGGAGGACCAATCCTGTAGTCCAATCTGTGTAGTGAGACCCTGTAGATCCTGTATTAATGTAAAAAAAATAAAATGAAAAAGATACATATTCAAATAATAAGATCAACACAAAAGGCAAAAGAGTAAGATATATTATTAAGACCTCTAGTACGACAATTTGCTGTTCTACATATATTTTTACAGTTAAATGCATTTTTATGTAAAACGCAAGTGTTGTTATAAGAATATCTCATGTGATTTCAACAAATGAACCAAAATTTCAATCATAGAAGTTGAGTGGCACCCCTAAGGCAAGCCTAACTAGTTTTGATAAAATAAAACCAAAGAGTATTCGTTTATTCCCAGTGTAAATGTGACTGTTAAGCACACCCTGTCAATGTGAATGGATTAAGCAACGTTGCTTCTGGGTGTTTCTGTGGATAATTCATATACAAGGAGACAAACAGAGATCAGAAAACCAACCAAAATTTGTTGTCTGGGTAAATGAGAAAGAAAAGCAGAAAGAAATGTCTCCACAGATGTCCAGTTTTTCTGAGTGCTGCTGTCCCTTCCTCCCGTCCTCTTTGAATCCTGGTGCCCAACTCTTGCATTTCTTTAGCCTGACTCTCCCACTGCACCCCTACAGGAGGATCCCAGGCCTCCAGCTGTGAACTGGGGCTAGAGCCCAGTACAACTCTCACTTGCTTGCTTAGCAGCTGCTGGATCAGCCCACCTCTAGTTCCAGGAATGATTTCGGAGGACCCTTTTACCTCTGATCCTGTAAGCTTACCTAAACAGTCCCTTGCATAACTGTACATGTATTTAGTATTGATTCTGGTCTCCTAGAGAAGCCTAAGTAAAATAGTAAAGTGGTATATCACGTAACTATATGAGATGAAAATGGGTCAGCATATTCCTGTGGGTAGAAATAACCAATCCTAGGCAGGTGACACACTTGGCATGAGAACCCTTGACCACATCAGTCTCACTGTGATTTACAGTGAACATGGGTTGACTAATATGAAGCAGTTATACCAGAAAGTCCAGCCAAATGAAGTGTTCTGGAAAAGGAAGTCCTATAGTACGATGTTTAAGCTGAAACATTAAGACAGCACAAGGTTTAATCAAGAAAGGAGAATGGAATATTTTCTTAAGGCAAATGGAAGGCCTGAACAAAATAGCAGCATGAAATATCTATGCTTCCTAAAGAGTTTCCTTACCAAATTGCCTGACCATCCTGACTACTGGGATGAGTGACATCAGAGGATGCTGAGAAGGAATTCTGGAACTGGATGACATACGATATTGTAAGGCACATATATATTATTCAGTGGAATCCCCTGAAGAATTTTGGACTAGAGAATGTCTGGTAATCTCTGGTTCATAAAGAGCTTTCTATTAAACAAGGTAAAGGACACATTGAGCAGAAGGGAAAGTGTCTATTTGTGAGACTGTTACTATTACCAGCTATTCCCAATACAACATCCAAAATGAGTCCCTTGAAATATATTTTTCTTATATCTACTTATTTATTTGTTTGGTAGAGGGTCTTGCTATGTACCTAGGACTTGTAGTGATCCTCCTGTCTCAGTCTCCCAGCACTGGGATTATAGGTGGATACTACTGTGCCCTCTTTCTGTAGCCAGTAGAGCAGGCCAGAGGTTCTGGGACTGGTATGGCGTGCAGGGATCAAACTTTGGTCCTGGAACTTCCAGGCAGGCACTTAGACTGCTGAGCTATCTCCCTAGCCCAGTTCTTTGAAACAGTAAGTGGGATCATGTCAGTTTTCTGTTCCTGGGCTCCTGTGGCTTCCTAAGTCCCTCAGAGTAAAAGACAAAATCATTGAAACTCTGTATTGCTCTGTTCCATGCCTTTTTTATAATTCTTTTTTCTTTTCCCTGTTGCTGTGAATTCCGTACCAATCTCTTTGATCGTCCTCAAAAAATATGAGCATCTTCTCATCTCAAGCTTGTGAAAGCTGTGCTCTGTGAAGACTTCTCATCTTCCAGACAGCAATGTGGCTGCCTCCCTTAATTTTAAAAATTAATATCTTAAAGTGTCATTTTTAACTGGACCTCTAAAAAGGGCAGGCCAGATAGCCCAGTACACTACAGTGCCTGTTTAGGCAGAGCACAACAGCTGGGATTCAATCCAAGGGGTGCCATGCCTGTCCTACCCCGGGGTACTCTGAGACTGAGATTAAGAATGGGTGTGGTGGCACATGCCTATAATCCCAGCACTTGGGAAGCTGAAAACAAGAGAATCACTAAAAAGTCTGATCTACTTAGTGAGATCCTGTAGACCCTGTACCAAATTAAAGAAAAAAAAAAGTGCGATTAACTGGTGCTCTCAATTATTTTTAAAATTACAAATTGTGATTTAAAATTTAAAATATGTGAATGCTGCAAACATAAATATTTATGATTCATTTATCCTGTTCTATATTTTCACTTGACATTGCAATATTTACCTTACAATAGCAATAAATATAGACTATTTATTATGAGGTTTGTGGTTCGTTATTTAAATCTTTTACATAGGATAAAAACTAATAGCAGTGATTTAGTCCCTGTGTCTTATAATTTGAATTTTCAATGTACCCCAAACAGCAACTAATGAAGACCTGCTCCCCAGCATTTGGCACCGCTTGGAGGCAGTGGGACCTGTCAGACACAAAGCCTCATCCAGGAGGCAGGAATTGGGAGCACGCCCTTGCAGTGTTTGCACGGGCATGGCCTCTCTTATTTGCTCTTTGTTTCCAAGCCAATATGAAATGAGTTTCCTCTGCCATATGCTCCTTACAGTGTGCAATTTGTCATCTCAGGCTCAAATGAACAGAGCCAAGCAATCATAGACTAGAACTCTGAAACTGTGAAGAAAATTAAATCTTACCTCTATAAGTTGCTTATCTTGAGTATTATGTTACAGCACTTTTTTTTTATAGCACTGAGAAGGTCGCCCTAACACAGTGAGTAACTTCACGTACCTAAGATTTCCAGGTAATGTTTTGCATGGCATATGGCCTGCTCCTCTGTTAGTATGGTAAGTTTTAGAGAGGGAATTTATGTTGGATCATGGTTTTGGAGGCACACGCCCAAGGAATCTCCTCTGGTGACAACCTTCCACTGGGAGAGATACAAGATGGCACATGACATTATGTGGCAAAAGCTAAGTTTAGTCTGTATCTTGTAAGTCCTTACCCTTTCCATATAAGCCACCAGTATTCTATCATACATAGGATCTTCATTTTGATATTTTGATCTATTCCTAATTGTCTTCCAAAGGCCCCATCATTAAACAGCATTGTTAGACTAATTTTACAGTTTCATAACACTTCACCACAAAAGTGCCTAAATATTTCAACACATGAACCCTTGAGAGTTCTCTTGTAAGACTAAAAGCATGTACACATCTTATCAGCATGAAGAGTAAGTAAATAAATACCAGTGAAATTAATGAATTAATACAACAACTAAGTTCTACATTATTGAATTAATTCTGCTGTATGGTTTGCAGAAGAGAATGCAGACTTGCCAACACTGAATTCATTCTGTGGTCTGTATTTTGAAACTCTAATCTATAGATTTTTCTTAAAAGAATAAATATGTATTACTTCAGATGACTTATTTGCAATTATTTTTATAGACATAATAATGAACATAAATGCCCTCCTGAGAAAAATTCACTAAGTGTGGAGTATTCTACTGAGTCCATTTTTTATATATTTCTGTTTCTTTTTTTTTAACATTTTATTGAGTATTTCTGTCTATATTCATGATGTATATTGGCTTATAGTTTCATTTTTCTGTGATTTGTGTTTTATTTTACTTTGATAATATAATCTGCATAGAATGAATTGGAAAATCATCCTTCCACTTATTTTTATAGGATTTCTGAAAGATTGATAATGTCTTCTGGAAAATTTTGCTTAACCAGTTATGTATCATGTCCAGTTGGCATCCTTTGCTCTCTTATTTGTTTGTTTCTTTTGTGAATCTACATAAAGCTTTGTCAATTGTTATTATTTACAAAAATTATTAATATCAATTATCTTTTTGTTTTTGTAATTTTAGTTTATTTTATATATTGAATGTATTATTTTACCTTGGGTCTAAGGAGACATTCTTTCTCTTTTATCTTAATTTTAGGGTTGTTAATGTTTTTATAGCTATAATAGGTATGACTAAAACAGATTTACTTAAATATCTTGAACCAACTGGTTTTCCAGATTTTGACAATACATTTTCTTGCATGCTGAACCATGTCTTCATTTGTTACAAATAAAAAATGTACAACTTATGCAGTGTCATGAAGGTAGACAAATGTGCTAGATTAAAACCCCCCAGTTGTAGCCTGGGAATGAATGTACACCATCCTGCACATTTTTACCTTTCTATATTCCCAGAAATCTGTTGAAACTTTGCAAAGCCCTTAATGTACATCACAGTCTCCACATTTTAAGTTAATCAGCTTTATATTTTTTTCTATTATTATCACTGCCTCAGGCAACTTCAAGATTATCAACTACCTAGTTATTTTTAAAATATTTACACCTTTAGGAAAAAGTAATTGTAGTGACCAGACTCTGCATAAGATAAAAAAAGCCATTGAATGTTTCCAGAAAACACTTAGAAAAATAATGATTATAATTTCCTTGGAAATGAGAGTTTGAGTGAAGCTTAGATATGTCTGTCTAATCCGTGGGCTCATAGTGGTTAATTTCAATGTCTACCATGTTTGTTACATTGTTCGTATTCAGCACAACACTGTAGTTCATAGATTCACAACCTTTCCCCACACCTGACCAGTACAGGTCTGCAGCATGTACTGGGCTCTGTAGCAGGAAGGGTGTGTCAGACAAACCAGTCTTTGCAACCACTCCCCATGACTGGCATTACAATTGGAATTCTGCCACTTGTCTCATCAGCCAAAGAATCCCATTCTCATGGAAGTTCACACCATTCTGTGACCTGTGCATGCACAGGATCAAGGTTACAGAGTCCTTTCAGTAGTGTAAAATGATAAGAGCAAAGTAACCACCACCATGTGATAAGAATAGAAACAAAACGCAAACACATGTTATGTGCTTGACACTTTCTGCAACCATCCCCCATTCCCATGCTCAGTTCATGGAAAATTGTCTTCTTTAAAACTTGTCCCTGGCAGCAGAAAAGCTACGGACAGCTTCTGTGGCTAGGCAATGGGGAATAGATAAAGGACAAGTTAAAAGCAATGAAACCCATTGTTCCTACCAAAAAGGACCACTAATCTAAAATGCTCCTTAGATTGTTTTCAAAGGTCAGAAAGATGTAAATAATTTTATAATAGATTTGGATCTTAATGGCTGAGTTCCTGTTGAATGAATTGAGACAATTTTAGAATTTTCTTCTCAGCCATTTTCTGCTGCTATCTCTACCCTCTACTTTTAAGAAAATATAATGGATGAACCACACAAGATGCATCAGAGGTTCTTGGGGAAACTGTGAAGTCCTTAAGGAGTTGGCAACCTCTCTATTACAAGACACTGACCCCATCTAGATCCATTGTAGCACAAGGTGAATTTTGTCATCGGTGTCGAAGTGCCAGCCTTATCTTTTAGATGAGAGGAGCATATTTCCTCCATGTAGTACATCAAATATGTAAAAGTCTTTATTATTCTCCTATAATCTATTTTCTCTATTTCATGATATATCAAAATTGTATGAAAAATGAATACATTTTTTTCTTTCTAACAAAGTTGACTTGGCAAGAGTCAAATGCTCAACCCTCTGGGGATGTTTTCGCATTGTCCTTATGCCAGTGGCAACGGCAGGTGCTCAGCCTGTGTTCCGTGGCTGGCACAAGGGCACTCATTTACTACATCTGGAATTCTTTGCTCTTATATCAAAATCCCTCCCTTTTATACCAACATCATGTTTTTATGCTATAACTAATCTTTTTTTTAATTTATTTATTTATTACAGTGTCTCATTACGCATCACGGACTCTTTTTGCAGGGGGAGGGGCGGTGTCAGCTCAGCCAGCCCTGGGGGAGGGGCTGACACGGCATGTGGTGCTGGGGATCGAACCCGCAGTCCCTGAGAGCTTGCCAAAGCAGGCGCTTTAGACTGCTGAGCTATCTTGTCAGCCCTATAACTAATCTTTTAAAGTTAGAAAAATCAGCAACAAGCATCACGGGATGAGCAGACCACTTGTCACTGAATCTCCTCTTTTATCTTGAGATTGTTTCCTCCTTTCCCCGCTCTACCATGGTTTATCATTTTTTTGTTCCTGCAAACTGTAATTCTGCCCTTTTTCTGAATAGATTCTGACAATGACATTTCCTTTTCAGAATGTCTCCACTTAGGTAAAAATCCCCATTCTTTTCCTCCTTAACTATGCTTTTCAATCCTACCCTCTCTAAAGTCTCCTTAATTTCTCAGAGGACCAGAAGAGTTCTTGTTCCTAAGCCTACACAATCCTTTTATACTCATGAGACTTGTTACTACTATTTTCAAAAGAAATGATGGAATGCAAGGCGTGGATGCCAATGTACTATACCTGCTAAAATAAACCCTGTTTTCTCAGTGATAAATAGCTTTACTAATCACTGACAGACTATCCAAATATGCTTAATGAAAATATGCCCAGGAAAGTGATTCTTTTGAACAAATAATAACTTGGAGTTGGTGATAGAATGTGGCATATGAGCATCGTAAAGAAACTGTATACCTGTGTGTTTGTCCTGCCTACTTTTGTGACAGTCCAATATTAGGTTTAATAAATAAAAATATTTTTATAAACAAACACAAAGAAATATTTCCTAAAGTTCTTCTATGGGTTGAATCTTTTAAAAGATATTAAACATAGTCATACAGACACACACACATTAATCATATATATATATAGTTTC
>PVKA01049809.1:0-13053 GCA_004027165.1 Ctenomys sociabilis | reverse complement strand
GGGGGGATTGATGGATATGGAAGAAAGGCGGAGAGATAATTGATATAGATAGATAAAAAGAAGAAAAGGGAGAAACAGACAGAAACTGAAACAGAAAGATTTCAGGCCATCTTCCCACAGCTCACCACATCCTGGGCCCACCATGGCTGGCTCCCTATCATCCCTTGCACTCTCCAATTCTCTGCACACTGGGAAGGCTCACGTTCACACAGACTAGTGGGTGACAGACAGAGAGACAGCTCTCTTCCTCTCCCAACTCCTCACCCCAGGGTTTTCTGCCTGCTCTACAGGGAGCCTGGAAGCTCAGGTCCACCCAGGGGAGCTGCAGATGTTGTTCTCACTTTCTGAGACAGAGTCTAACTACATGGCCCAGGCTGGTCTTAAGCTCCCAGAAATCTTCCTGCCTCGGCCCCTTGAGTGCTGGGATTGTAGGCATGGGCCACCATGCCGGCCTCTGCTGCTGCTGCTGCTGCTCCAGCTGCTCTGGAGCCTGCTTCTATGCTATGTATGAGCTTTCCCAGGCCCTCTGAGGTGCCTCCTCCCCTCTGCCATCCTTGGGGTTTCCCTGCCCAGCCAGCTGTACCCTTGGTCCCTAGTTCCTCCTCCAGGAAGCCCAGACCCCAGCACAGTCCCCACGGTGGGGCCCTGCACCCATCTCAGGGCACCTTCCTGGGGCCTCTGCCTCCTTGGCAGCCCACTGCCCTAGCAGCGCAGACCCCCTCTGCCTTTCCCAGCTCCGTGCCCCTTCTGAGCAGCTACTTCTCACTTCATCCCAGGCCCCTGGGATGTGTAGTCAGACAGCTGCTAAGTTGTTGTTTGGAAACTGGGTAGGGAAGAAATGTGGCTCACAGGAAGGAGAGGAGGGGACAGCTGCTAAGCTTGTGACCTGGCTAAACGCATGCCTTGGGGCACCCCCCAAAGATGCAGGAGTGGGGTTCTCCAGCCATGGAAGGAGGTGGGAAGCCTCTCAGAGTCAGAGACCCAGACAGAGACAAAGTCATGCAGCTTCCTGAAAGATCAGGGATGCGCTCAGAACACCAACTAGACTAGCAAGGCTGTGTGACTCTGGGCAGGTCCTCCACCTCTCTGCTAATCGGGGAGGTGACCCTGCCTCTAGGCACCACAGTCTTGGTTGCTTTTCTTTCTTTCTTTTTTTTTTTTTTCTTTGGCAGAACCGGGGATTGAACTCAGGCCCTTGCACTTGCCAGGCAAGCACTTATTCTACCGAGCCATCTCCCCCACCCTATTGGTTGCTTTTCTTTTGATGCTGAGACAAAAACACCAAAAGTCCCAAACTAAGGAAGGAAAGATATTTTAGCTCCCAGGCTGTGGAGGCTGCAATCAGTGGGCTCCGAGGCAGGGTGGCATGACCCAGGGACAGCCGAGCAAGGAGGCACAAGACAGAGCAGCAAGAGCGAAGGCAGGCAGCAGGCAGCAGGCAGCAGGCAGCAGGCAGCAGGCAGCAGGCAGCAGGCAGCAGGCCTCTGCTCCGTCCTGCCGTGAGCAGGCTGCCAGGTAGGGGCCGCGCTCACACCCTCTCCGCCCTCCTCTCATACAGGCTCAGGAAGCTTAAGAAGTGAGGGCCAGGGGCCCCTGCTGATTCACTTGATGAAACTCCCGAACTTCTCAGGTTGTCACAATGTGTCGACCATGACAAGAACCAAGGCCAGCAGGAAGATGAGGCCTCTAGGTGGGCGCCCCAGGACTGGAGCAGAGCATTTTCACTCGCCTTCACTCTGGGTCTGCTTTTAGTTTTGAGCGGCCTTCTTTCACCCCTTTTGCCTCCCCTCTGCTTTCTGGTCCCCGCATGGATGTTCTGGACTCTTCCTTCTGGTGTCCCCGTGGCAAAGAGACATGAAATCAGTGTTCTCTAAGGGCCAAGAGGGGCCAGGGAGAAAGCTCAGTGGAATAAGTGCTTGCCTGGCAAGTACAAGGGCCTGCGTTCAATCCCTGGTTCCACAAAAACAAAAACAAAAAGCAAAACAAAGCCACTCTAAGGGCCAAGAGCATCACTGGTGCTAACAAATCTGGTCCGCCCTCACCAGACTGATTTGGCTGACTCTGCCCAGGGCTGTTCTCCCTCAGGCCGAGAGCTTAGCTGGGCTTGGACTAGAGCTGCAGTATCACCGGGTACCTGTAAAGCCTTTTAGTCCCCCTCCCCCTTCTGCAGCAGCCCACCCCCTGGGAGGCCTGGCTGCAGCGGCGTGGTGCAGAAGACCTGCCACACAGAGACCCCGGCCTCAGCTTCGCGATGGGCCTGCGGCAGGGAGCAGAGAGGCTGGCTGCCCCATCCGGGGTCCTCTCCTCCAACAGCGGACCTCCTAGCGGCGGGTTTCTCTAGAGGAGGCACTTACGGGTGGGGGGTCTCTCGTGGCGGCAGTCCAGGCGGTAGTCCTCCTCCTCCTCGCTTCCACCCCCCTTCTCAATCCTGGGAAGAGAACAAGACAAAAAAAATTTCTAAACAGAACCCCAGTTGTGCAAAAGCTAACACCAAGATCAACAAGTGGGGTGATATCAAATCAGAAATCTGCCACACAGCGAAGGAATGGACCTACAGAATGGGGAAAGCCGCCAGCTACTCCATGGACGAAAGACTGATAGCTAGACTATAGAAATAAAAATAACTGAAAAAAAGAGATTCTCCAAACAACAGACCCAATAAAAATGGGCAAGTAAAGGGGAGACACTTGTTAGAAGGGGTACAAATAACCAATAAACCCATGAAAGAGCATCCAACGTCTTGGCCATTACAGAAATAAAAACTAAAATGACGCCGAGATTCCACCTGACTTCTGAACGCACGACCAGTCAGCATCAAGAAACAGAGTGACAACAAACGCTGAGAAGGTTGTGGGACAAAAGAAAGGCCCTGCCCATCGTTGGTGGGAGTGTAGACTCGGACCACCACTGCAGAACTCAAGATGGACACTCCTCGAAAAACTAACCCTAGTAATTCTATTTGACCCAGGTTTTTCCCTTCTTCCTGAAAGAGTGAAAACCATCACGGAATAGTGATACATGCGCATTCGTGTTTACAGCAGTGGATTCTTAGGAACCGAATCTTAGACACAGTCACATGGCCACCAACAGATGAGTGGAAAGAGGAATGGTGGCACTGACATGGAGTGCAGTACTACTCTGCCATCAAGAAGGACAAGCTTGAGTCATTTTGTAGGAAAATCGATGAGACATGGGTGGAATAGATTGGACATGCAAATTTATAGGAGAGATCCCTCTCCTATAAATATAAGTATAAAGTAAATAAAGAGAAAAATAAAAGATCAATACCAGGAGACAAGAAGGTAAATTTCCCATTTGCACACGGGAAAAACACCCAGCATTGGGGGAAGAGGGGAAGAGGAACTGTACATGTACCAGACTGAGGGTAGTCATCAATATGTGCTAATAAAACGCCCAAAGTCCATGTAAGAAAGAGCAGGCTAAAAAAGCAAACCTCTCCCTTTTGGGGAACAAGGGGCAGAGTCCTCTCTGGTCCCGCAGGGCTCTACTGTGACCCTGCAGGCTGGCATCAGTATTCCCATTTTACTGACATGCAAAAGAGGCACCCAAAGGTGGCAGGGTCGGGTGGGCGGGCAAAACCTTCACAAAAAGGGGATCCCTGCTCACGTACCCGCTCTCGGGTGTAGAAAAACAATGTGTATGTTGCTAAAGAAGTGTACGACGATTTGTGTGCAGAATTACACACTTATTTGCACACACGCACACACGCACACACACAGAGAGAACCACACCTGGCAGGACAGGTGCCACAGGTGCACGGTGTCTGTCCCTGGGAGAGGATTTGGACTGAGTCCGGGCCTCACCCTGGCTGGGCCCACTTTCTAGTCTGAGGCTTTCCTCAGCTGCAGTCACTTCTCACCCAAATGAAAACTCTTCTCAGAGCCACCTGCGCGTGCGGACGAGGGCCCAGGTGCTTGCTGGTTCTGGAGCCGTGGTTTTTTTCCCACCAACAAATGCATGAGTTTTTCTTTCTTTCTTTCTTTCTTTCTTTCTTTCTTTCTTTCTTTCTTTCTTTCTTTCTTTCTTTCTTTCTTTCTTTCTTTCTTTCTTTCTTCCTTCCTTCCTTCCTTCCTTCCTTCCTTCCTTCTTTTCTCTGTCTCTTTTTCTCTCTGCCTCTCTGTCTCTTTGTGTCTATCTCTCCCTGACTCTCTGTCTCTCTGTCTCTGTCTCTGTCTTTGTCTGTCTCTCTCTCTCTCTGTCTCTCTCTCGTGGGGCTGGGCTAGAGCCCAAGGCCTTTTCCCTGAGACACACTCACCCACTGTACATTTTGAGACAAGGTTTTACTAAGTCCCCAAACTTCCCAGTCTGGGACAAGTTTGTGACTCTCCTGCCTCAGCCTCCAGGGTGTTGGGATCATGGGCCTGTGCTATTGTTCATTTTTATTTTCATCTCTAAATGGAAACATCTTTCTTATTTTCCTAGCAAACAAATACAGAAAAATTCCTACACCATAGAAACAGCCAAAGTCACCCTATAAAACATGTTTTGTGTAGTACTGTGGTGCTTATCTTTTTAGAACTAATACATTATTTTAGATATAAAGAGGTTTAAATTAAACATACTGTTTTGCAACCCGATTTTCATTTACCCAGAAATTTTCAACATTTTTCAAGTAGGCATGCACACATTCATCTTTTGTTCCTCATAGCTAAACATGAAAGAATAATTTATATTAAAGTCTGTTAGGACTCATTCAGAGTTGTCCGCGGTTCCCAGTCCCCCAACCAACAGTGCCTGAGTGGGGGAGGCTGGGTAACAGCCCCGCCCACATCCTGAGCCCCGCCCCTTCACGAGCCCCTCCCTCGTTGTAAGACCCGCCCCTTCCTGGGCCCGGCCCTTGACCTAAGCCCTACCCTCACCTCACCCTAACCCCGCCTGCCTGGCCTGGCCTGGCCACCACGTCTGAGTCTACAGATGCCCGGGTTGCACATACGCATGCGCCTCCCACGTCCTCCTCGGCGTCAGTCTTGACCTTGAGCCAGTCCCAGACCAGCCCATGGCTCCCGCTCCTCAATTCCCTTGCTCTATGCCTTGGGATGAGACCTCCTTGGGCTCCCCTGAGCACCTCCAGTCTGGGAGGACGCCCTCAGTTGAACAAAAGGGAATAGGAGGAGACAGCCAGCTGACCCCTGCATGGCCCTCCCAGGGCCTGTAGCCTGGTATGTTGACATATGCCAGTAATCCCAGCACTCTGGGAGCCTGGCATAGGAGTAATGCAAGTTCAAGCCCAGCCTGGACAACTTAGTGACTTAGCAGGATCTTGTCTCTCAAATAAAAAAGGAAAGAGCTGGGCGAGAGCTCAGGGCAAAGACTTTGTATTCAAGCCCAGTAACACACACACACACACACACACACACACACACACACACATACGCTCAAGTCCAGCACCCAACAGATCAAAGGATACCTACAATGGGCAGAAATCGAGATGCTCGGGCCTTGTGCTGGGCTGGGGCAGTGGGGTGGCCCAGAGAAGCCCCGGCAACCCCGAGCTGTGCGCATGTCTGTACGGACAAACTCGGGGCTTCGAGGGCCAGGCTGGAGGCTGGGGCTGGGGCTGAGGGAGCTGGCACAGCAGCGCAGTCTCACAGCCTGGGGGTTGGTGACTTTGTCTGACCAGGTCCAAATAGTAAACATGTGAGGCTGTGGGCGCCTTGTGGTCTCTATCGCAGCTGCTCCACTCTGTCCCCGTGGCTCCAGCTGTGCATGATGTGGCTGTTCACAGCAGCAGGTAGCAGCTGGGATCTGGTCTGTGTCAACCCCGTGGCTCTCACCTGGCTGAAGTCACCAGGGGCCCATGGAAGTCATCTCCTAGCATTGCAGTGGGGGCGGGGAGGGGGACAGCTGTGTGGGCCCAGCCTCCCCGAGCTGCCTCCCGAAGGCCACGTGGCCTGCTCATCTCTCAAAGGGGCTCCACCTGTCTTTTGCCATGCCACAAATTCTGGAAAGAGCCAGCGTCCTTGCACGAACTCAGCTCTCTCCCACAATTCACTCATGAAAACTCCAACTCTTTAGACTTTGCAGGGTCTGGCAGCCCTGTGGGACGTGGCTGAGGCCTGGCAGGGGTCTGGGCCCAGACAGATGGCCCTTCTGGGGCAGAGCCTGGCTCAGTGGTCCCCAGGGAGTATGACTGCAGTCTCTAGGTGGAGTGTCACCTTCCTTATGCCTGCCAACAGCTCAGCGGCTGCGGTCCTGAAAGTGACAGCCACCACCATCATCACCTTCACCTTCATGCACTAAGCCCAGGGCCAAACCATCCAAGGATTAAACCCCAAGCCCTGACACAGACCAAGGCCTCGGAATGTTTGTTAGTATGCTTGCGTTTTAAACATGCTTAATGGCCAGGAGTGACAGCTACGCCTGTGACCCCAGCGCTTGGGGGGAGGAGGTGGGCAGGTCCTACGTCCAAGCCTGTTTGGGCTGCATAGTGAGACTGAGTCTCAGAAAACAAAAAAACAACAGTGGCATCGTGCCTAGTAGCCTGCCTTCCCTCAAATCTTTTCAACTCAGAAGGACAGGGTGGGTCCAACCCTGCCATCGAGCAAGGTACCTCAGGTAACTAAGTACCAGCACGGCAAGTTATCTCAAGAACCACGTACCGCAAGCAACAGTGAATCTGGGGGAAGAAAGGGTCTTAAGTAACAAAGCAGCTCAGGTGACACCAGGCCCCAGGGAAGGAGAAAGAGGTCTGAAGAAGGCCGCCAAGGGTCACCAGGGGTTCTGAGCTTTGTGTCCAACAAGGACGGCTACGAACATCAGGAGGTGAGCATTCAGGAGGTGGGCATTCAGGAGGTGGGCGTCCTCTCTGACTACAGCTGACACGTGTCTCCTGAAGACAGGGCTTTCTTTTCTTGCCTTTCTTTTTCCTTTCTCTCTTCCTCCCTCTCTCCCTCCTTCCCTCCTTTCGTTCTTTCCTCCCTCTGTCTCTGTCTCTCTGTTTCTGTATCTCTCTCTGTCTTTCTCTCTCTCTCTCCCTCGCTCCCTCCCTAGCTGTCTTACTTTTCTCTTGTTGGTGGGGCAAAATACCCAACACCAAAAGCTAAAGGAGGAAAGATTTATTCATCTCAGTTTGTGGAGTTTGCAGTCCATACTCAGCTGGCTCCAAGGCAGGGTGGCATTGGCACAGGGGGGCAGGCCTGCTTTTGTCCCTTTATTGTGAGCAGGCTCCTGCCCTGGGGCAGGCGAAGGCTCACACCATCTCTCGAGGTCCTCTTGCACAGGCCCCTGCTGAGTCACTTAGCTAAAACTCTAACCTCCTTAAGTTGACACAGTGAATCAACCATAACGACAGTCTTCAGCCCTGGGGGAGGATAGGGTCTCTCTAGTTAGGGTTCAAGTACAGTCAGAATAGAAAGAAAGAGCATGTGGGGAGGTCACCCAGGAGAAGGTGACAGTAATCAGACATCAGTGTCATCATCTGCACTTTGCAAATGTGAAGACTGAAGCTGACTTAGATCAGGAGCTCACCCAGGGTCTGGCTGTGCTGGTCAATGTATATATATATAGCTCTGGGATAGAAAATAAAGGTCTCAATTGCTGGTGTTTGGGGACATCTGTGAGGAGAATCCCCTGCACCCCAGGATGCATGTGCTCTTATTTCTGTGCTACCCGCCGAGTAGGAAGTCAGGCAGAGATGGGCACCATGGACTCTCATGCAGGTCCTGATTGGCTCCAGCCTGCAGCTGGCTAGAGGCAGAGCTGGGATTTGAACTCAGCTCCCTGGGTCCTTGGAGTTTGAGCATGTTTCCATGGTAACCTGGGGATGTCTCCTAGCCCAGGATTCTCAATCAGCCCACCTGGACTCATCTGTGCTGTTGGGAGCCCCTGTCTCCAAGAGTCCCAAAACTGATATCTTTTCAGGGAGCCCCTGAGAATGTGCCTGGTTAATTCTGAGGCTGCATGTGGACCCAGAAGCTGTGGGCCCTGTCAGGGGACACACCAGGCTTTATTACCACTAGGCAGGTGGAGGCTCCCGTTCTCCTGGGCCTGGCATGTTCTCTACCTCAGGGGTCTCATTAAAGCTGTCCCCAAAGCCAGCCTCTCTCTCCCTGGCCCCAGACTGATGCTGTGTCCTGCTCTGCATCTGCCACAGTGTAGAACCAGACTGTTTATGCCTTGCTTCCAAGCTATTGTAACAGAGGATGAGGGGATCCCCTCACTCTGCAATTTTTTAAGTAGCTTGAATCAGCTATTACACTAAATAGAAATGATTTGAAAAAAACATGCAAAAGCTTAGCTGTCCTAGGTAGGCACCGTGACCTGCCAGGAGAGGCCAGGAGAGGGTCTCAGCTGTCCCTGGCAGGCATGGTGACCTGCCAGGAGAGGGTCTACTGATCGCAGGGTCTGGCCTTAGGTCCCAGAGGAGTCTGCAAATGGCTGCTGGCCCAGCAACCACTTCAAGTAGCCTTGGTCTGTAGATCCTTCTCTGATGACCATGGCCCATACCCCTTCCTGGTCTCCTGTTCAAGACTGCATCTCTCTGTCCCCTACCCTAGCATTTCCCAAACTTCAGGGGGCGCATCTCTAATGGGCTCCTGGGTGAGAACCTGCGTTGGCCCCAGGTCACAATCCAGGATGCGGACATTGCGGGGCTCTGCTAGGTGTGCACCTCCACTGCCGCTTTTTCCACCTGCCTGGGTACAGGCCGGCAACCTGCAGGGGCCAGGTTGAGGGAAGCCTGGGCGTGAGAGGCTCTGAGCCACCTCCTTTCCCTCTCATCTTCCCTCCAGCTGGCTGACCTTTAGGAGAAGGCGCAGGAGGCCAGGAGGCAGCCGGCCCTTCCAGGTGCACCTTCCAGATGTTGCACCCACTGACCTTCCTCTCCAGCCCCGAGGACTGGCCTGCGCTTCCTGCCTTCCCTGCCCCCTGGCGCTGCTCAGCAGTCCACACGCCCGAGTGGGCCCGCACCATCCCTCGGAGCCAGCTCTACTTTCTGAGCCCCACACTCCTCGAAGGGCCCCTTCGCAGAGCGCAGAGCGTGCTGGTGGCAGTGATATACAAGCCGCCAAAACAGACAGGCAAGGCGGAGCTGTGATAGCCCATGTCTCTCAGGTCATATATCCAGGAAAGAGTCACCAAGGACAGAGAGCACATCAATTTTTAAATGTCCAATTTACAATGGAATGAGGAATGGAATTAAATGGAATTCTGGCAAATAAATGCCTGTAGGTACTAAACAAATACCCATAACACCCCATCAAAAGGGCCATCCCAGGGTAGGGGGAAATAAATGGGTTTTTAAAAAGATTCTTTTTTTTCCTCTCCCATTTTTTTGTGTAACATAATCACAATACAAAGCACTTGGAAAATAATAGAGAAGAAGATGTTACCCACGGTGTCAGAGCTCTGGCTTGATATTTACAGTTTGTCTCCTGTGTTTTCCTTACTGGGTTGGAGCACAGCACCGGCTAGAAATTCCTTGGAAATATAAGCAGTCCTTAATGTTAGTGGCACCCCTGACCCCAGACCCCATCCCCACCTTGATCAGCTTCTGACGGGCTCCTCTGGCCGCGAGGAGCCCTCTGGTGTCACGAAGACCTTAGTCTGGATGTTGCAAAAGAGTGGTCACCCAGGGGAAATGCCATGCTTGGCTTGAAACTGGGGAGATTCTGGGGTGCACTGAGGCAGGGAGAGCAGGTCAGGCTCTGCAGACAGGACAGTGACCTGCCTGGGAAGCTGTGGCAGTCCCCAGCAGCGCATAGGGGAGTGGCTGGACAGGGCAGTGCTCAGGAGTTAGGGCGAGGAATTGGCCCTTTGCCCAGGAGGCTGTGGAGGTCACACCAGCGCTCCACACAGGAAGATGGGTTCAAGTCACCCGACCACACTACCACACTAAAGAGGTGACTGCTACTGGGGGGGGGGCGGTCAGAGGGCAAAACTGACTTGCAAGGGTGCTTTCCCAGATGGCCAGATATCCCTCAAGGTGGCAGGGTGCGGCTGTGGCCAGCGAGTGATGCACCCAGAGGCATGGACCCCGGGAGGACCTGCTCACCTGCAGGAAGATAGTCCAAGGCCCAGTGGATGCCTGGACTGTAGGACGTATCCAACCCTGTACCCCCTCTGGTTCTTCTGTAGCTTAACTTACAAATAAGGCAGAGCAAGTATTATGGCTTGGGTCTTATTGTCCACCTAAAGCCTCATGCAGTCATGGGGCGGCTTCTAGAGTTTGTGATTAATTCATGATCCAATGCTGGGATTCTGGGTGTGAGTGCTACCCCCACCCTGGGGTGGGCAATCTGCATCCAGTATAAGTAGTGGGAGAGGCTTGGGAGCTGCCCAAGCTCCTGCTCCTCCCTTTGCTCTTTGCTGTTTTGTGCTGTCATGAACAGCTGCCCTCTGCCGTGTGCCACTCTGCCTTGGAGCCAGCTAAGTATGGACTGAAACCTCTACTAACTGAGTTCCATTTGGGTACTGGGTATTTTGTCCCAGCAATGAGGAAAATGTAACTGAGACAGTGACAGACCAACAAGAAGAGCCAGTAATTTATAAAATAAAACGATGAATGAGCTACCTTTCCCCTTTCCACTGCTGGAGCAAAATACTTGCTGTGAGCAGGGGAGAGAGGTTTATTTGGATTCATAGTTTCAGAAACTTCAATCCCCGGTCAGCCGGGTCCAAGGCGGAAATGTCACAGAGGGGGGAAGAAGCTGCTTACCTCGAGGCAACTGGGAAACAGAGGAGGCAAGGAAGAGCAAAGAGGAAGGAGGCTGGGGCAGGAGCGCATCCTTCCGGGTGACACTCCCGGCGACTGCCTTCAAGCAGGCTGGACCTCCTGAGAGCACGCTCAGCCAGGAACTCACAAATGGGTGAATCCATGGGTGAGGCCAGCGCTCCCTAACCACCTTCCAGAACACACAAGCCTTTGGGGCACGCTTAAGACACAAGTCACAAAGACAATAAGAATGCACTGTCATCCAAATGATTTGAAAGTTGTGAGTTGTGTATTTCTAGAATTTTCATTGACTATTTCTGGATCTTTGTAGAGCATGGGTCACTTGAAAACCAGGAAGTGAAGCCACAGATGAGGTAGAGGGACAAGTGTCACCACAGGGAAAATGCCTGGCCTACAGTGACCAGGACACAGGAGCCTGGGGAAGGCAGGACTTGCCCAAGAGGTTGGTTACTCATGGAGAGAAAAGCGGAAATAGGCTGTTTTTGGGAGGTGGATTCTCAGAAGGTGGAGAGCTCGGGGGACTGGCAACACCTAATAGAACAGAGGAGGAAGAAGCAGCAGCAGAGGACAGAGAGGATACAGGGAGCCAGGGGGAGAGGCTCTCGGGAGCCAGGAGAGAGCTGTCACTGCGGAGTGTGTCACTCCAGGCTGTGAGAGTGGTTCGGTGGCATGAGGAGGTGGGAGCCAGATTGCAGTGGGTCGTGCAGCAAGTGGGAGGTGAGGACGTGGAGGCAGCCTTCCAAATGTCCCTATAGCAGGCAGGGGGGAGGACTGCGGTGTGTGTGTGTGTGTGTGTGTGTGTGTGAGTGTGCCTAGTAGGGACTGCTCCTTCGGCCCTAAGGGAGTGCTGGCATCCAGGGAAGGGCTTTGGGATGGTTTCCACTTCATTCCCTCTCTGAAAAGTTCATCTGTGTGACAGCCCAGTCCCTACCACCACAAGCCCCGCCCCAAGTGCCACAGGAGGATAGACGCTGCGGCTGAGCTCCCACCCCCAGCTCACTCTCAACTGACACCGAGTGGCTGAGATCGCCCAGAACACACTCAATTTGCCCCCGCCTGGTCCATGCTCACGCTTTTCCTGGTGCCTGAGACACTTCCCCACCGCCAAGCCATCTGGCCCACACTTCACAGGTCTTAAGAAACTTGGCTCAGGGACTTCTATGAAGCTTTTCTCTACGTTCCGCTGCCCAGAAAATGGGACTGAGCCTTCATTCCCACGTGCAGCCCTCATCAGCCACCCCTGACACTTTGCTTCGGCCCTATGCAGAGCACAGGGAACTGCAGACTGGAACACCACAACCCCTGCTGCCACGAGTCCGCTCTCTGTGAGAAAGACAAAAGCTCTGATACTCAAAATGAATTTTTAAACTCATCCAAATCTAAGAATTTTTAAAACCATGAGTCGGGCCAAAATAGATCTTTAGTCAGAATTCTCCAGGAGATAGAAGTTTGCAACAAATGTGCGTGCGTGCGTGTGTGTGTGTGTCCTGTACAGAGGGGTGGTCTCTAAGGGGTTAGAGAGGGGGATCCTCAGCTTTGAGGTTCCGGAAGTGTACTGCTGACACATCGGGATCTCCAAACTTGGAGGTGGACATTGGCCCATTCCAGGCAGGCAAAGTGACTTCCCACCCCTAGCACGGGACCTCGCAGCTAGCAAGCTACAGAGGTCATGGTCACCCTGCCTGGTCTATTTCTTCAGGAGCACCCCAGAGGGGACGCAAGAATGCAGGCAGGAAGCAGGGCCAGGCCTGGGACAGGCAGCTCGCGAGACTACTGCAGGCGCCCTGGGCGCTCACTGCTGACATCAGCATTCCTGAGCTGGTGGCCGAGGAGCTGCAGAAGCCGCCAAGAGGAGCAGCCAAGAGGAGCGGCCTGCGCTCGCGCAGCAGCACGGAAAAGGGCAGCAGAAAGCACTCGTAAATGAACGCTGAAACTCGCCCCAGACCCATCACTGCGGCGGAGAGGGGCGAGGGAACCGCAGCCACTGGGAAGCCTTTCCCCTCCCTCTGGCCGCCTCTGCCCAGGGAGGCACGCGGCTTGCTAGTGCGGCTGGACTCCTTCCAGAGTCCGGTCCAACAGGTCTCATTTTCTTCCTCGAGCTGTTAAACCAGATCTGAGGATTAAGTATTCCAGAAAGCCCTAATCTGCAAATATTTACCTTTCATTCAACAACTTCCACCCTCCCCTCTGGAGGCCCATGATTAAGATGCCTTCTTTGGGGACAGCAGACAGGGTGAGGCTGAGATGGTTCCCTCCAGCTGCCTCTCAGAGCAGGGACAGGTGAAGCTGCTTAGAGACAGGGGTGTGGGGGTTCCCACAAAGCCAGCACGTGTATGTGTGCACTGCTCTCCCTGTGTGCA
>PVKA01049808.1:0-13045 GCA_004027165.1 Ctenomys sociabilis | reverse complement strand
CCTTCTCCTTCTCCTCTAGTAGAGTCTCACTTTGTAGTTAGCCTGCCTTCAGTCACTGCTTAACCCAGGCTGGCCTTGAACTTGTGAACTCATAGAAATCCTCCTGCCTCAGTCTCACTGGGATTACAGGTGTACACTACCATGCCTGGCTAGTGTGCTGGGCTCTTTGAGCAAGTGCATGACTCTTACATGCCAGAGTCTAAGACATCTCAGTAGGTCCGGGGAGATGGCTTAGTGGAATAGGCACTTCCCTGGCAAGTGCAAGGGTCTGAGTTCAATGCCCAGTTCTGCCAAAAAACAAAAAAAAAAAAAACCATCTCAGTGCTACCCAACTCCCTTAAAAACTCTTCTGGCCTGAATGTGAAGCTTAGTCTCCTCTCCCTTGGGTCAGCTGTCTAAGAATTCTTTATTTTTGTTTTTTGTGGTGCCAAGGATCAGCACGTTGAACATGCAAGGCAAGAGCTCTACCACTGAGCCACATCCCCATCCTCAGTTGTCTAAAACTTCTTGTCTGAAGAAAGAAACCTCTTTGAGGAGCTGGATATGGCTTACATACCTGTAATCCCAGAACTCAGGAGGCTAAGGCAGCAAGATCACCAGGAGTTTGAGGCCAGCCTGGACTTGAACCCAATATGTGCCCAGACCAGCCTTATATTTGTAGGAACCCTCCTGCCTCCCGATGCTGAGATCGAAGGCACGCACAACCATGCGCCACCTCAAAGACTTTTTAAAAACGTGTATCCTGGCAGGAGGGAAGAGAAGGTGATTTACAGACAAACAAACAAAAAACCAGAATTACATCCTTTAATAATTTATTTATTTTATTTATTTATTTTTTTTGCGGAATCTGGGATTGAACTCAGACCCTTGCACTTGTCAGGGAAATGCTTATTCTACTGAGCCATCTCCCAGCCCCATTTTTTTTTTTTTTTTTTTTTTTTGAGGTACCAGGGATTGAACTCAGGACCTTGTGCTTGCCAGGCAAGCACTTATTCTACTGAGCTACTTCCCAGACCCCAAAACAGAACTATGTTCTATGTCACATACCAAGTCCTCACAATAAATGTAATAGTTATATACTACAAATGTGCTCATAAAAAAATAATAAAATAAACAGATGACACACACTTTGTGGACTAGCCCTCTCCCCCCCCCCCGCAAGAGAAATTTTGTCCTGCTGGCCATGATGACACACACCTGCCTATAATCCCACTACTCAGGAGGCTGAGGCAAGAGGATCTCTAAATGTGAGGCTGGGCTGGACTCCATAGTAAATTGAAAGCCAGGCTGAATTGCATAGCAAGACTCCAAATATAAATAAATAAAATAATTAATTAATTAAAAATTTAAAAACCCTAGAACACAAGGAGAAATGAGTGGTTAGATCAGACCAGGCTTTGCCCTCTGGGGCTCAGCTCAGTCCACTCCATCCTTGCTTTAGGAAGCGGGGCTTTGCTATTCCCTGGTCCAGACTTCCTCGGCACCTCCCCCATCTGTGCAACTGCCTGGCTCTGCTGCCTAGGATAACGCCCAGCCCTCCCTTGCCCCCTGTGGCTGCCTCCCCTTTCCGTCTGTTGAGAGAGGAAGCCAGGGGGTGCCGGGTGCAACTCTGTGGGGCGCTGATAAAGAGCCAGCGCTATCCCCGCCCTCTGGGGCCACTGCGGTCAGACCAGTAGGCAAGCTGGGGAGGCAGCCAGCTCCCTCTGGGACCTGTGGCCCTCCCCTGGTTCCACCTCTACCCACCCTGTCCTTGTCTTCTCAGGAAGCTGGTTGCATAACCCAGTGGGGTGTTTGGCAACCTCACTGTGGCTTGACCTGCTGCTGCTGCTGTGGTGTACACACACGTTGTTGGGTGAGGGCGGGGGTGCACTGGCCAGGGGTGACAACAAGTTAGCCTCACAGGGGGCCGGTGAGCAGAGCAGGTAAAAACTGGTGGGATACTAACACTATGCAGCCATATCTTTTTCTGTTTTTCCTGTCTCTGCTGCCTTTGTTGAAGTAGGAGCACAGGAAAGACAGGAGAGTCATAGGTGTCACTTGTTGGCCAAGCCATGGGCAAGACTGTCCTGCCCACGCAGGCTGGAGTGCCCCACAGGGTGTAAATCAGTCAAAGGAGATTTAAAGTGAGAGGGTACCAGCTCTAGGTTTGGGAAGTTGAGGGCTGGAAGGAGTGCTGTGCTGACAAGATGCAGCCCGGGTGGGAACCAGCAAAGACCTCTTTCTACAGAAGGGGAGCAAGATGAGGTAGGGGAGACTCCTCAGCTAGCCAGCTGCCTACCTGAAGGCCGTCTGCTTCCCTAGCTCGCCCTCCATCACTGTGTCTGTCCCCACAGATTGACAGTAAGGGATTTCAAACACTGTGAGTCCTGCTTGCTTTGGGAATCAAATGCACCTTCCCTAGCTTGATTTTTTTTTTTTTTTTTTTTTTTTTGTCTTTTTTTGAGACAGGGTCTCACTGTGCAGTTCAGGCTGGCCTTAAGCTCACTTTGTAGCTCAGGCTGGTCTCGAACTCACAACAATCCTCCTGCCTCAGCCTCCCTAGTGCTGGGATTACAGGCATGAGCCACCACGCCCGGCTAGCTAGCTTGATTTTTGAGATTTCATCTAGTCACATTTTCTAGCCTTAGTCAGCTGTGGTGGTGAACACCTGCATTCCCGGCATCTGGGAGGCTTAGGCAGAAGAATCACATGTTCAGGCCCAGGCTGGGCAATTTAGCAATTTAGTGAGACCCTGTCTCAGTATAAATAAAAAGAGCTGGTGATAGGCTTAGCATAAAGGCCCTGCATTCAGCCCTTAACACTGAGGAAAAAAATAATCCAGGCTTTTCTCTTTTTTCTCTTTCATTCTGAGTGTGCAACAGAGGGCTGAACACATACATGCTAGGCAAATACTCTTCCCTGAGCCACAGACAGCCTAGCCCAGAACACTTCTCTTCAACTACCGAGCACCCCACTTATCCTTTGCTCTATTAAATCCACCGTCTGCTCAGAATACTCTTCCCCTTCTCTCCTGTGACAGCCCAGTCACCTCTGGGATCGCTTCCCTGAACTGCCCCACATAGAAGGCATTTCCTCTTCTGCTCCACAGCACTTGACATAGACCTTACTGTGGTCCGGGACTACCCTGGGCATGGGGACATCACGTCACGTTCATCTTTGTGTTTCTGGGATGTGAGACACAGTAGACACTCAGTAACTTTGTAGGATGAATGAACAGACGATAAGGCTGCATTATCTGTAGTTGTATCCGCAACACCATGCAGCGTCCAGAACTGGTGTTCTCATTCAATAAATGCTTATTACTATCTGTAACCTGATATCATCGTACAATCAGCTGGAGGCGTGACTCACCACCGCTCCTGGCTCCTGCTCCCCGAGGGACCCAGAAGAGTGTGCAAGTGAGAGGGCTGTATCTGAAGACCCATGTGTGTGACCCAGATTCATGTCCAGGTCTTAGGAGATTTTGAGCCCATACATAACACACAGTAAAGTCCCTGAGTTGCTTTCTGCTCAACATAAATCATGCCTGTACAGTCATGATTTCC
Source organism: Ctenomys sociabilis (assembly GCA_004027165.1). Lineage (NCBI taxonomy): Eukaryota > Metazoa > Chordata > Mammalia > Rodentia > Ctenomyidae > Ctenomys > Ctenomys sociabilis. Next base: position 9,500 of record PVKA01049808.1, on the reverse strand, counting down.
TCGGGTAGAGGTGAAATTCAAAGCATTTATCCATGGGTTTGGCATCAACATTAATTAATCAGGAGACTTGGTATCAACATAGCCTTTTTTATATGCTGGGTGTGTTTCTGGGTTTGGGGGCTTACAGGGAAAAGCACGGTGGTCAGAGTAGGGGTGAAGGAATAGCCGCAGGGCTTGCAGCTGTTCAACTGCTGTTCATTGTCTGGGACAGAAGATTTGCCTGTAATTAACAGTGCAAACAGTCCCATCAGAGTATGCTGTCTGAAGGCCAGCCCTGCCCTTGCTGGCACCTGTCTGCTTCTCCAGGCTCTCTCTTTTCATTGTGAGACATGCTCTCACACTCTGGATTCTCCTGCCTCAGCCTCCCGAGGGCTGGGCTTAGAGATGTGCACCACCACGCCCCACGCCAGTCTTCGCCAGTCTTTAGATGTTTCCAATTTATTTAGTTAGTATCCAATTTAACATGAACATCATGAGAAGAAGAGTAGAGAACAAGTGGAAGGGTTGAAAGTAGACATGTGAAGGGCATTTCTTAAGAGCTGAAAGCTACTAAAAACTGGGAGGGAAAAAAGGAAGATGCTTCCCTCAGCCTCTAGAGAGCTCTTTTTGGCCTGGATTTAGGTCCTGCCGCTTCGACGAAAGATGACAAGTGAGATGCTTCTGGGCAATCTCTGGCCTGATGTGAACCCTCGTAAATCTGAGTCCTGCACATGAGACCAGGAATGGTACAGTGCTGACAGGGGGCCAGGCTGCTCTGCCTAGAAGAAAGGACACTGAGAGGTGGATAATCTCCCTACTGGGCAGCCCCCTACCCAGTTCCCTCCATACACCACTGACAAAGGGGGAAAAAAACACCTGGCCAAGAAAGAAGCCTTTGTTTTAGAACATCTGAGGCTGAGGCGGAGGGGAGAAGGCCGCAGGTGAGAGGACACATCAAAGGAGGAGAGGGCTCCTCCTCCCCCAGTCACTCCTGTAACCTGTTCCCAGGGCCCAGACATATCCTGAGAAGCCACACACCACCAGGTCCTTAACTTCCTGCCGGCCACCTTGCTGTTGACTCAGTTTCCCTGTCCCTAAGAGAGCCATGGGCAGCAAAGGAGGCTCCAACCTGTATAAAATCTAGAGGTCACTTTTGAGTGGACCATCGATTTGGAATTCATCCTATGCACGGTCGGGAGAGCTGGCTGGACTCCGGGCTCCAAGAGGGCTGGGAGCTGCCTGGAACCCTGGGTGCCCCCGCTGGCCAGGAGCGAGGTGGGGGCGGGGTGTGGGCAGAAACCACACCGGGCTCAAGTTTCCTCTCTTGGCCAGAAGGGGCAGGAGGAGGAGGGCCACAGGGAAAGAGGAGGGTAGCAGGAAGAACTGAGAACTGAGGCCCAGCTCTCAGAGCAGGGCTGGCGCTTGCCTAGGGTTCCTGCGCTCAGCGGAGCCAGCCGGAGCTGCCACCCTCAGCCCAGGGATGGCCTGGGGGCGGGGCTCAGGACTCGCCGCTTCTCAGAGGTAGCAGGATCCTTGGCCCGGGAGGTGTCAGCTCTGGCCCAGCCTCTCCAGACACGACACCGGGAGCCCCATCTCTCTCCTGCACCCTGCTTGGACTGTGCCACAGGTGCCTGGAAGTGGGGGGGGGCACAATGGGGGAGGGTGGTCCCTTTGGGCCCCAAGGGGCAGGCTGAGGAGGTGGAGCAAGTGGAGGAAAGAAATAATCAACTTTCAGAATATTTGTAGGAGACCTTCCCAGGGTGCCCTGGTTTAGGAATTCGACATCTTTGCCAACTCGATTCTCTAGGAGAAGACCTAGAAGATTTCTTGGGTGTTCTGGGATCCTTGGGGGGAGGAGGAGAACGAGTGGGTGGGGACAGCAGAGTGGTACCCTGAGGACCCCTAAGAGTCTGGGGAGGGTACCCCCTGCAGGAGGCAAGGGATTTCCAAGTACATGCTACCACCCTTTCTCTTACCCCATCCCATTCTACTGCCTTGTCCAACCAATTGGGACAAAGTGGGGGAAACTGAGGAACCGGAGACACAGACAATCTAGGATTTGAGAAGCGTTGATATAGCAGAATGAAGTAGATAGGTCGGGGGGGGGTCCTTGCATTGCTGTTCTCAGGGTCTCAGGGGATTAGGGGCCACTGGGACTGGGAAGTAGAAGGCATCCCTATGGCAGGGCAGCCTTGCTACTGAAGTGGAAGAGAAGAGAGGAGCGCCAGACCTTCCTGGATGGGGGTCTCAAGTCACTGATCCCAAAGGGCTGTCCTTTGGGGTATAGGGAGAATGACAGGACCACAGAAACTCATCCCCTGACCCTGGTTTCCACACATGCTTGAGTCATATGTGACCCAGAGAACTGAGTTGGCTCTACTCAATCTCTTCCCTTTTTCTTCATTTTGTGTACTTCTCTGTCACCTCTGCTAGCCTCTCCCCCACTTTGGGAGTTCTCCCTGATCTTTCTATTTATTTATTTGTGCTGGGAATTGAACTCAGGTCCTTGTGCTTGCCAGGCAGGCACTTGTGCTGCTGCGCTATATCCCCAGCTTCCCTGATCTTTTTAATTAGGTTGTGTAGCTCAGCAGTAGAGTGCTTTCTTAGTATCTAGCAGGTCCTGAGTTTGATCCCCAACAACTTTATGATTAAGGCTATCCACATGCATGCAAGTGAGGGCAGTTTGTTTGTTTTTAGTTTTCTTGAGATAGGGTCTCACTGTGTACTCTTTTTTTTCTTTTTTCTTTTCTTTTTTTTGCAGAATTGGGGATTGAACTCAGGCTCTTGAGCTTGCCAGGAAGCGCTTATTTCACTGAGCCATCTCCCCAGCCCTCACTGTGTACTTTAGAAGTGGCCTTAAACTCACTATGTAGCCAAGCTGGCCTCATGCTTGCAGTGATCCTCCTACATTTGCTCCCTGAAAGCTGACAGGTATCCACCACTGTTCCTGGCTGATAAGGGTGTGTCTTAGTTTCTGGAGATGGCACCAGTTCTAACTGATCCATAATGTTGAAGAATAAGGGAAAAGAAGGAATAGTTAACTCTATGGAGTAAGATTGCTCTGTGACCTTAAAATGTAGGCTAACCTGTAAAATGGAAGCTCCTTACTTGTACTTTGCCAGTCTCTCCCCAGTTTCTGGGTCCCTGTGGTGTTCTTTTTTTTTTATTTTTTATTATTTTTTTTTGTCTTTTTGAGACAGGGTCTCACTATGCAGTTCAGGCTGGCCTTAAGCTCACTTTGTAGCTCAGGCTGGTCTTGAACTCACAACAATCCTCCTGCCTCAGCCTCCTGTGGTGTTCTGTTTGATCCAATTCTGAGTATACTCTCACCTTCACCTACCACAATGGTCTTCTGAAAGGCAGGCTGCAATGACACAAGAGAGTCCATGCCTTGTGTAGGACCTGTACCACCCACCCCTGGGTGTCTGGGAAAGCAGTGTTCCTGTGCCCTCTGTAGCCTGCTGCAAACTCATTGCTGAGGTGGTGAAGCTGGTCCAGAGGTTCTCCACAACTCTCTCTTAGCCTCCCCCTAACCCCTTCCATGTTCTCACTTTCCTGTCCCTGAGAGAAGGGAAGACTGAACTATAGCCCCTCAAGAGAAAGGGCTGCTGTCTAGGCTCAGAGACAGGCTGGACATCAGCCTTGCCTAGGTCAAGGGTTGCAAGTCTGAAAAAGCTAAGAGAACATTCCTTGGCCTCCATGTTGGCTTCGTGTTCTTCCCTGTAATGAATACAGATGGACTAGTCTAGTGCATTTCAAGGTGTGATTGGCCAGTTGCATCAGTCACCAGGGTGCTTATTGAAATGCTGGTTCTTGGGGCTGAGGAGATGGCTCAGTGGAATAAGTGCTTCCCTGGCAAGTGCAAGGGTCTGAGTCCAATCCCTAGTTCTGCCAAAAAAAAAAAAAAAAAAAAAAAAGAGAGAGAAATGCTGGTTCTTGGTACTTGCTCTACGAATTCAGCTCAGCAGTAATGGAAGGTCCTTTGCCCAAGGTTATGTAGTATCTTGAAGACCAAAGACCGTGGTCTTTAGCCTCCTAGGGCAGGATCTTTGCACTGCATCTTAGAGTCAGATCCGAGAAGAGAAGAGAGATGAAAAAGGGGTGGGGTGAGTGCAGAGCTATGAGGCAAGAGCCTTGGTCCCTGCCCCCAAACTCCTTCTCCATTCACTTTGCCTTTTGGGCAATTTCCGCCAGAACCTGGGTGGAGATGGTGGGGTTCCGGTGTTGAAATGGACAGACATAAACACTCCACCCACTCTGCCCACTGGCCAAGGTCTTGTGCCTATACCAACTCTCAGTTCTGGAGATGGCAGTATAATAAGGGGGTGGAGCAAGGGGCACGGGGACATCCTCTTTCACAAGGATCATTTGTAGTTCTTATTCTGTAATAATTCCAAGAGTAGATTCCATATCGTATGGCTGCAGTAGGCCCTCTTTCTGGTGGGTAGTCTGAAGTCAGGTAGTTGTCAGAGATCATTAAGTCCTATTCTCTGTCTTGCATGCTTCCTTTAGCCCTACCCTGCCTCCCTTTCTGTACTTACTTGATTTGGTGGTGGCTTATGGAGTGTGTGTGTGTGTGTGTGTGTGTGTGTGTGTTTGTGTGTTGTGCATTTGACTCTAAGGATATCAGGAGGCTGCTGCCAAATTCTACTTGGAATCTCTCTCTCTCTCTCTCTTTTTTTTTTTTTTTTTGTGAAACCAGGGATTGAACTCAAGCCCTTGCATTTGCCAGGCAAGTGCTTATTCTACTGAGCTATGAGAAAGAGGGACCAGCAGAGAGGAGATGATATCCGCAAGGAGGAGAGTTAGCTAAGAACTCCAAACTGCGCCAGCAGAAAGGGACTCCTAAGTCCAAATAGTCGAACTCACTGAATTTTATAAATGAGGAAACAGGCTCAGAGCAGTGAGCCGGATTGCCCAACACTGCACTGCTACTTCAGGGCGGACCTGTTGTTAGGGGGGAGACCAAAAGAAGAGAAGAGGGACTGGAGGGTCCTAAGGAATCAAGGGCGGAGGGCCAGGGAGATGGCTCAGTAGAATGAGCGCTCGCCTGACAAGTGTAAGGGCCTGAGTTCAATCCCCCGTTCTGCAAAAAAACAAAACAAATGAACAAAAATAAGGATTCAAGGGTGTAAAGAAACTTTGCTCAGGAGAAAGGGGGCTGAGGCTGCAGGATCTGTCTGGCTGAGGTCTCCTGCCAGGAGCAGCTCTGAGTGTGGAGACCCGGGAGCCGTATGGGCAGGTACCTGGGTAGCACAGTCGGGGAGTGAAGTTATGCTCCCAACCTCATCTATGCCTTTTTTTTGAGACAGGGTTTCACTATATAATTCAAGCTCGCTATCTTTGTGTCTTTGAGACAGGGTTTCACTAGGCTGGCCTTGAGCTCACAATGATCCTTCTGCCTCAGCCTCCCCAGTGCTGGGATTACAGGTGTGCACCACCAGCCTGGCTTCAGGCTGACCTTGAACTCACTGTATAGCCCAGCCTGGCCTTGAGCTTCTGGCAATTCTCTTGCCTCAGTCTTTTCAGTACTAGGATTAAAGTGTGCACCCTGCCATCTTGCCATTTATCAGCTTGGGTCACCTTCTTTCCTTCCTTCCTTCCTTTCATTTCTTCCTACATTCTTTTTTTTCTTTCCTTCCTTCCTTCCTTGGTCTCAATTTCTGAATGGGCCTTCCAGGATCTCTATGAAAATCAATCTCACTGGCACAGCGCTTGACAGTGTTTATTAAGTCTTTGCTATGGTTAAGTTATCTTGGAAGACAAAGACTCCTAGCTGTGTAGGCTGGGGTATGGCCATGATGTCCCTGTGGGGACACAGAGTAGAGGTTCCATGTCTCTGGGGCCCAATCCTCTTTTGCCTCTGCCGCTTGCCGCTGATAAACCTCTTATCTGTCTGCCCCAGGCAGAGTAACCGAGGGTCAGGATAGGAGGAGAGGGCAGGGCTGCTATCTGCAGCCAGGCCAGGGCCATATCTTCAAAGACGCTGGCTGTGACACTTAGCACTTCCCACACGCAGTCCTTGGGGATCCCCAAGGACCTATCCTGTCTTGAGGGAAGAAGACTGAGACCCTAAAACTGAAGACACAGGAGGAAAGCAGGGGTGATTCTTTTTTTTTTTTTTTTTTTTTTTTTTTGTCTTTTTGAGACAGGGTCCCACTATGCAGTTCAGGCTGGCCTTAAGCTCCCTTTGTAGCTCAAGCTGGTCTAAAACTCACAACAATCCTCCTGCCTCAGCCTTCTAAGTGATGGGATTACAGGCATGCGCCAGCACCCCCAGCCAAGCAGGGGTGATTCTTGATCTTTCCTCACAAAAGGGAAAAACAAACGAACCAGAACACCCTGGGAGATCTGGCTCTGTCTCTGCCCATAACTACTGTTCTGGAAAGTAAGAAGTAAGAAGAAAGAAGGCCTCTGGGGGGTGGGGGGAATAAAGAACTGCTGTGCTCCTAAAGGAACTGACTGTGACTGTAGTTGGGGAGACAGGGTCCATACCACAGAAAATAACTTGCCAGGTGGCCAGATGTGGTGGCACACCCCTGGAATCCCAGCACTCAGGAGGCTGAGGCAGGAGGTGAGTTGGAGGCCAGCCTGGGCTACTGTATAGTGAGACCCTGTCTTAAAAAAAAAAAAAAAAAAAAAAAAAAAAACCTTGCCAGGTGAGGGGGTGGGGTTGTTTGGTGAGTCTAGCTGGCGGAGGGTGTAGCTGGGGGAAGCCCTCCCCAGAGACCATTCCACACCCAGCAGGAGCAGCTCTGATGCCCTTGCCTTTCTGCCCACTGCACAGGTTGCTGGGCCCTTTGGGCTTTGAGGAAACCTGGACCAGACCCTGACCTGGTAGGATGCCCCCGTGTCCTCCTCAGCAGAGCAGGAACAGGTTGACTCAGCTGCCTTCGTCAGAGCCAGGCGAGATGGAACTGACTTGGCAAGAGATCATGTCCATCACTGAGCTGCAGGTGAGCAGGGAGAGAGAAAGCAATGCAGGGAGGCTGGCCCAGGGAGGGAGAGGTAGGGAGGAAGGGGATGCAGGGCCAGAAATGCTGCAGACCCTGGAAAAGAGTTCGGAGTAGAGGGAGTGGGTGGAGTAGGTGAATGGGAACCCGGAGGATGGTGGGAAAAGGGCGTGTGGGGTGTGGGTGAGCAGGAGATAGGAGTGGTGTCAAGGGAAGGATCTGATTGGGGTGTAGGCTTTGCGCAGCAGGCTCCCTGCCTTGTCTCGCTCTGCTCCACTCCTCTGTCCTCTTTCTCACCCTCTTCTCCTCGGACCTCCCTCTCCTTCAACCTTTCCCATCTCCCCTGCCCTTAGCAACTGGTCCTCATTCTCCCAGGTAGCAGAGCGGTAGTTCAGGGGCCTCAGGAAGGGGAGCTGGGCTATGCTAGGGTCCTATCCTCCTGCAGCTTGGACAAAAGGGTGTCTGTTGGCTTAACAATGATGCCTTTGTCCATGGCTACACTGGAGTGGGGTGGCTCCCCTTGTGGGTTGGGGGCCTTGTTTCCAGCATGTTCTCTCCTCACTGCACCTGGGCAGGCACTGAAAGGAGAGGACAGAGCTTGTGCTGGCTCCCCAAGTGCTCGTTCCCAACCCTCCCTGCCTCTAGGCCTTGGTGCCCTCAGGATCTGCCCCAGGCCACCTTTTCACACAACAGCTCCCTCTGCTGGGCACCCGGGGTATGACCAGAGAGTGAACTTGACCCCTTGACCCCAGGTAACCACAGCAGGAAAGGGTTCTGAAGGGTTATCTTGAATAATATAGACTTATTTTCCTGAAAGAATTAAAGTGTGTGTGTGTGTGGGGGGAGAATTAAGGGACTCATTTCTTCTCAGAGCTACTTCTTCTAAGGAAGTTCTGTAACTTCCAACATTTGGTGGTCACCCCTGAAGTGGACCTCAGAGGCCTCTCTTCTTGCTTGTGCTGCCTTTTTCTTGGACAACTGGACAGCCACTGCCTCTGAAGCTTCCAGTGTTTTTTGAGAACTTTCCACTCTCTTGTTACCATTCCTTCTCACTTAGTCTTTCACAAGAACCCTGCTTGATCCTGAGAGAGTGCCATTGTCCACTCTCTGATGTGCTGCTCAACCTGAGACCTTGAACTTGTAATTTTCCCAGCTCAGGCCCCCAAGTACCTGGGATTACAGACATGCACTGTCATATCTGGTTTGCTGGTTCCTTTTTCCTAGCCTGTCTCCAAATTATTTGTGTCTTTCTTTACAGGGTCTAAATGCCCCGAGTGAGCCATCATTTGAGACTCAAGCCTCAGCCCCATACCCTGGACCTCCACCACCTCTCTCCTACTGTCCCTGCTCTGTCCACCCTGACGCGGGCTTCCCCCTTCCTCCACCACCATATGAGCTCCCAGCATCTACGTCCCATGTCCCAGATCCCCCATACTCCTACAGCAACATGGCCGTGCCAGTCTCCAAGCCACTGACCCTCTCAGGCTTGCTCAGTGAGCCCCTCCCAGATCCCTTAGCCCTCCTGGACATTGGGCTACCAGTGGGGCCACCCAAGACCCAGGAGGACCCTGAATCTGATTCAGGATTATCCCTTAACTACAGTGATGCGGAGTCACTTGAGCTTGAGGGGACAGAGGCTGGCAGGCGGCGGAGCGAGTACATAGAGATGTACCCGGTGGAGTACCCTTACACACTTCTGCCCAACTCCTTGGCCCACCCCAGCTATGCCTTGCCATCTGCTGAGGCCCCCTTGGCCTTAGAGCCCTCCCCAGGCCCTGTGCGAGCTAAGTCTACTGTACGCGGGGAGGCAGGGAGTCGTGATGAGCGTCGGGCTCTGGCCATGAAGATCCCCTTCCCAACGGACAAGATTGTCAACTTGCCTGTAGATGACTTTAATGAGCTGTTGGCACGGTATCCACTCACCGACAGCCAGCTGGCTCTAGTTCGGGATATCCGACGGCGGGGCAAGAATAAGGTGGCTGCCCAGAACTGTCGAAAAAGAAAGCTGGAAACCATCTTACAGTTGGAGCAGGAGCTGGAACGGCTGGGCAATGAAAGGGAGCGGCTTCTCAGGGCCCGTGGGGAGGCAGACCGCACCCTGGAGGTCATGCGCCAGCAGCTGGCAGAGCTCTACCATGACATTTTCCAGCACCTTCGGGATGAAGCAGGCAACAGCTACTCCCCTGAAGAGTATGCACTGCAACAGGCTGCAGATGGGGCCGTCTTCCTGGTGCCCCGGGGAGTCAAGATGGAAGCCACAGACTGAGCACCCAGATCTGGGGGCGACGTCATGGGAATTTCCCTTATTCCCTTTGGATAAAGGTTCTCCCCAGCCCTGAAACCTAAAAGGTGCTAAATTGTGTAGAACAAGCAGACATCAAGGGAACCCGAGTGTTTGGAGTTCTGAGTGTGTTCAGGGAGGTCAGGCTTGGGACTTTGCTTCCCAGCTCCAACTCTGCCTCTTGTCCAAGGTTTGGTCTAAAAACAGCTCCATGGGAAATAGTTTTTCGTCTTCTTCCCCTTAACCCCCCTGCCTTTTTTTTTTTTTTTTTTTTTTTTTTTTTTTTT
>PVKA01049807.1:0-13049 GCA_004027165.1 Ctenomys sociabilis | reverse complement strand
AGGTTGAGTATGCATGGGGCCTGGGAGATCAGTAGAATAAGTGCTTTGCTGGCAAGCACAAGGGCCTGAGTTCAATCCCCAGTTCCACAAAAAAAAAAAAAAAAAAAAAAAAAAAAAAAAAAATTCAAAGGCTGAGTATGCAGCAGTTCAGGGGAAGGCCTTTAGAACAGAGGGAAGATACAAACATAGCACCCAGGTGTGGCACCTTCTGCACCCTTGTAATCCAAACTACTTGGAGGCTGAGGCAGGGGGATGGCAAGCTGAAGGTCAGACTGGACAAGTTACTGAGACCCTGGCTCAGTTTTCTCTCCTTTTTGTTTTTGTTTCATGTCTTTCTTTCTTTTCCAGTACTAGGGATTGAACCAAGAGCTTTTAGTATTAAGCTATATTTCTAGCCTTTTTTTTTTTTTTTTTTTGAGACAGTGTTTTACCAAATTACTAAAATGTCCAGACTGGGCTGAGACTTTTGATACTCCTGCCTCTCAGCCTTCCACAGTGCTGGGATTACAGGTGTAAATCATGCTCAGATTCAAAACAAAAAAAAATTTTAAGGGATTGGTGTGTAGTCTAGTGGTTGAGCAGTTGCCTAGCATATACAGGGCTGTAGGCTCCTCATAAAACTAAAAACAAAGAAAGGGCTGGCCATATAGCTCAGTGGATTAAAGCATCTGCAAGCAGGTACAGGGGCTGGGGTTCGATCCCCAGGTCTGCTGTGCTAGCCTCGCCCTCGGGGCACCCTGAGATGACAATTGAGACTGGGCATGGTGGCATGCACCTATAATCCCAGCACTTGGGAAGTTGTAAACAGGAGAATTGAGAACACCCTGGAGACCCTTACCTAAAATACAGAAAAAAATAAAAAGGAGGGAACTGGGGAGATAGCTTGACAGTCTAAGCACCTGCCTGGTGAGCACAAGAACCCAAGTTTAATCCCCAGTAAAATATGCTGTGCTGGCCCAACCAGATGTGGTGGCACACACCTGTAATCCCACTGCTGGGGAGGCTAAGACAGGAGGATCACTATGAGTCCTAACTGTAGCAAGTCCCTGTACCAAATAAATAAGGTTTAAAAAAAAAAAACTAAAAAGGATTTGGAAAGGTTATAAGACAGACCTTCCAGATTTATTAACAGAAGTTATGATTTGGCAACCAGTTGTTATGGAAAATGCAATAAAAAAAAATGCAAGACAGTCTCCATGACTTGAACATTTGTACTGCAACTAAGAGAAAGCAAACAAGAACTGTCTTTTTCTGTGGGCTTCATTTTTCCTAGTGTATGTTTGTGATTTCAGTCTTCTTGCTCAACTAGAATACCTTACCTCTCTGTGTGTTGTCCCTCTTCTGAATGTAAGAGCAATCAGAATATAGGAGAATTTCTGGTTACTTAGTTTCTCTTTCAGCTGGGCCCCAGGTTAGGTGTGGTAATGAAAGAACCCCAGCTTCAAGAACCCATCTAGAGACTTGGGAATGATTTCTCCCAAGGCCCATGGGGGTATCTGGGTTACAGCCCTCCCCCTCAGGCAACGCTGTCAGTGGTAGATGAATTTAATATGCATACATAGCATAGGCATTTGGTCTTTTAAAAAAATATTTTTAGGGCCTGTGACAGCTCAGCAGCATAAGCACCTACCTGGCAAAGGTAAGGTCCTAAGTTTGATCCTCAGTACCAAAAGTAAATAAATTTGAATGTAAGTTCCTCCCCAAGGGAAAAAAGATGCTTTGTATTGTGATAAACACCATACTCTCTCATTCAAGTGTCTCTATACAAATATAGGGTGAAGGTGTGAGCTATCAATTACTAATACAGTGCTGGGGAAGAGAAGCCTTGGAGTCTGGCAAGTATGGGTTTCCCTACCAATCTGGGTGGTCCCTGGCAGACAGCTTTTAGAGGCTAGTGTGCAGCCTTAGTGTGGATAATGATACTCCTAGATAGTGAGGCCTTAATAGTACTCCTATAAAGCACCTGGCACAGGCAGCGCTTTTAATAAACAGCAGTTTCCTTTCCCTGATGAATGGAGTCAGTGTTCCAGAGAATGTACAGGATGGGAAGAGATTGTAAGGTGTCTTCCCCAGGGATCCTGGAAGTGACTGGCTTCAGAGAAACCTCCTTGGGAGCTTAACGAAAGAGTGACAAGACTTCTAACGTGCAGAAAAATTTATTATCTTCTGTTGGGGAAAATATGTTGAGAGTCATGGGATTAAAAATGAAGTCTAGGGGCCAGGGAGATGGCTCAGTAGAATAAGCGCTTCCATGGCAAGTGAAAGGGCCTGAGTTCAATTCCCAGTTCTGCAATAAATAAATAAATAAATAAATGTCTAGCAGATAATCCCATAATCTGGAGGTTATTATCACCATGTTATCCATTGACACATGGCTTGACATCAAACTAGAACAGTAAAATGGTTTGTTTGCAGCCAAGTACTGTATAGTGGTTGTATATCTTTAATCCCAGCTACTTAGGAGGCTGAGGCAGGAAGACTACATGTTTGAGGCTACTCTAGGCAGGGGTAGAGTATGTCTCTAGATCTAGAGACATACTCTACCCCTGCCTAGAGTAGTATAGAAAAATAAAACAACACCCCCCCAAACTCCACCCATGGGCTGAAGGCCTGGACATCAGTTTAAAAGTATAACTTAGGTCCAAGCTAGAGGAAGGAGGCCTAGTTATCCAAGAAAAAAAAGATGAGTAGGGCCACAGAGATAGCTCTGCAGTGTAAGAACTAGCCTAGACAAGCTAAAGGTCCTGGTTCCACCCCTGGTACTACATGCCTTCCAGCCCTGCCCTGTGTGCTCAGAGCCAGCCACCAAGACCAGCTGTGGTGGTGCATGCCTGTAATCCCAGTGCTGGGGAGGCTGAAACAGGAGGATCACTACGAGTCCAAGCTGTGTAGTGAGACCCTGTACCAAATACATAAAATTAAAAAAAAAAAATATCTTTTCCTTGCCAGCACTTTTTCTAGTCATTCTTTGGGGCTATCCTGAAGGATATGCACTGTATGCTGCTTGGGAGACAGATCTTTGTGACATGAATTCATTTGGTTTTTTACTGTTAGGGCTTGTGTGTGGATGTCTCTCTAAAGCTTCATGCAGTCATGGGGTGAGGGGGGGGAGCAAGATTTTGGAGGTATCTGAATCTAGGGTTTGTGATTGACTCATGGTCCAGTACTGGGACTAAGGGTGTGAGTGCTACACCGTCCTAGAGTAGGAAGCCTGCGTATGAGGCAAGGGACAGAAAGAGGCTTGCCCTTCCTCTCTTGTTGCTTTTGGTATCTTCCAACACCATGAACCCCTCTGTCATGCCACCTTGCCTTAGAGCCTGAAACTCCCACAAATTGTGAGCTTAGTAAACCTTTCCTCCTTTTACTTTGAATGTGGAGTATTTTGTCCCAGCAATGAAAAAAAAAAAAAAAAAAAAAAACTAAGACATCTTCCTAGATTTGATGTTAAGTATAATGCCACATTGTATCAATTTGAGGCTTGTGCTGGAGGAGATGACATGATTAGTATGATGAAAGGGAATCTGGTCCCCAGGAGCTCTTGGGAACAGTAGAACATGGAAGCTCACAGCAGCCACCACCACCACCGTCCCCACCCCAGACCTAATTCTCTGCCACCTCCTTCGCCCCAGGTTGGCACACAGGTTCCATTTCCATGCGTTGTGTCTTGAGCTCAGCATGTAGTCCCACACTCTGACTCGAGGAGTTAATCCTGCACATAATCTCTGTCGCCTCCAGCCGCTGGAACTCAAGCTATCTGGAACTGGACCTTCTGGAGTCATGGCTAGGATGCAGGCAGCTCTTTTCCTCTGTCCACAAACGAGTGCCAGCTACATTCAAGGCCCTTTGCCAGATCCCACTGTGTGCCAGTTATGATTTCTATGCTCAAGAAATTTAAAAGTGAATGTTAATGCTGTTTGTGGGATTGGCAAACGGACTGAAAAAATAGGAAGGGGCCAAAAACACAGATCAAAGGCACCTGGTCCATTGGGACATGAAGTCCAAAATCTTTCAGTACAGGACAGTGCAGGAGTGTGTAAATGACACTGTCACTGTGAGAACTCTGTTGATGCTGCAGATTAAAAGATACTTATTGCCTCAATTAAAGAAATCTCCTATCAAGCTCCTTTCACTCAACTAATCAACAATGCCACGCTGACTTTTCTCGCATGCTCAAGGATCATACATTTCACTTGATCTTTTGCATTATTTGGCAGGGAGCCTAGCTTATTAGAAAATTCTCAGAAGTCATAAATATTAATAATGTACAAGTCCTCCCTTGAGTAATGGCACAAATGTTTCCAAGAACACATCTGAAGCCACTTTTCCTTCCTGATATGCTGCTATAAAATGCACTTAGCACAAACTGGCCTCTGTTGCTTCAGAGTGATTTACAGCAAAAATGTAAGCCAACAGATTTTAAAGGTATTTGGGGGGAAAAAATGCACTGTTTCAAGTGCTGTCCCTTCAATTTGCTGCTTCCCTAGTCAATCTCATTCCCATTTTTGGCTTCAGTTGTCACCCGAACTCTGATAACTCTTGGATTTATTTATGTTTCCTTTTTATAGATAGTGGCTGGCTGTGTACTCCAGGCTGGCCTCAAACTCTGGCTCCCCAGCTTCCACCTCCCTGGTGCAGGAATAACAAACTTCTTAGCCGTAACACTGTCATGTTCCACAGGCTACTTTTTTTTTTTTTTTTTTGTACTGGGAATTGAACTCAGGACCTTGCACTTGCCAGGCAGGTGCTTATGCTGCTGAGCTATGGTCCCTGGCTCCACAGGCTACTTAATCTTCTTTGATATCTCAGATCATTTTGAGCACAGCATATCCACAACATTCTGAACTAGGGCTTCCCCTTCCCCAAGCACTACTTTCTTAGGGAAAAGCTCCTAACTTTCAGAGAGGCTGAATCTCCCCAGGAGAGGCATTCAAGCTCAAGGCACCTCTCTCTGAGCACATGAAAGTTGCATGTGTTTGCACGTGTGTTTGATTCAGGCTGGGCTCCCTCACTAGATGACTGTGAGCTGTACTTTTATTCTCAAGATTGTCTGCAAGAGTGACTGGAACACAGTTGTTCAATCAATAGTTTGTTGACCCCATTGGTATTTGTTTATTTTGCAGTGTAGGCATCAGACCCAGAGGCTTGTGTCTGTGTGCCAAATGCTCTGTCCCTAGCCCTAGAATGTATTGATGTATTTCTATTTACAGAGAAATGTTTTTATTACTATACAAATACTCACTAATAGTGAGTGGTTGCTGAGACAGAATCCAAAATACTGTTATCCAGATGAAAAGGAGCTGGTTATTATATGTACTCCCTGCTGACCGCCACATTGTGGCACAGAAAGTCTAAGAGCAATTTTAAAAATGATCCCCAAAGATTTCCATGTGGTTTGAGGCTCTTGGAAGACATGAAAATTAAAAAGAATGCATGAGCTATTTTATATGGTATGCCACCAAGAAAAATCTAAATTCCATAGGTTTGAATGACTGACCTGGGGTGCAGCTCAGTTCTAGGGATTTTGCCTGCCATGTTCCAGGCCCTGGGGTTGATCTCCAACAATATCCCCCAAAACAGTTATTAAAGAACATAGCTGTTGTGATTAGGATGTCAATATAAGTAGTAACCAGCCCAGGAGGAAGCAAAATAGAGACAGCCCAGGTCAGACAGAAGGCCAGGAAACCATCCCAAGGCAAGGAAGGAAAAACGCACAATGAGATGGAATCAGCCCAGGAGCAAACTGTCCTGCAAGAAAGCCAGCCCTGAGCAAAGTTCACTGTGTTTACAAACAAACATAGCAGTTCTGGTGGTGAATTGTGGGCTGTACAGGCTTTCCTTTGGCTTTACTGTGAGAGAATCAAGTGTCACAGCTTTGGCAATTATTTGCCTCATGAGAGCAATTAGGTAAATTCTGAAACATCCATGAAGAAATTAGCAAATAGCATAGCTGTTAAACACCAAGGAGCTGAACCAGGAGGGATGGTTCACACCTGTACTCCTAGCACTCTTGGAGGCTGAGGCAAGAAGATTGCAATTTGCTTTCCGCCTGGGAAGTTCAGTGACTTAGACCCAGGCTCAACATGAAAGGGAGTGGCTGAGCACGTAGCTCAGAGAGGAGCCCTGGGTTTAATCAGTCACACACACGCACACATGCATAGACACTGAAAAGCTATGAATTTTTTTTTTCCTTTCATTTTATTGAAGTACAAATGTCACTCAGTTTCAAGACACCTTAACAATACAGATTCGATAAATTAATACATTGCAAACTGTTTTCATAACGTTTTGGTATTGTACAAGGTGTATTAAATTTTTTGGACAGAAAACCACACTAAGAGTACATACTCAAAGGCAGAAGATCAAACAGTAATACCAGAACATTATAAATTAAAGCATGATTGGCAGAAGAAAAGTAAACTGCAAGAAAATTAAGTGGAACAGGGCATGGTGGCACACACATATGTAATCTGAGCCTTCTGGCAGGGTGAGGCAGGAGGATCTCAAGTTTGAGCCCAGCCTGCGCAGTATTGCAGTTTAGGGAAAACTTGTCTCAAAATAAAAAGGGCAGGGGTTCAATCACCAGCCCAAAAGTGAAAGGGGTGAAGGAAAGGGCAACAGAGAAAAGGAAAGGGAAAGAGGAGGGGTGGGAAAGAAGGGGAGAAAATTAATCAGATTTACTAACCCCAAAATAACAAGATTAAACATTACTAGAAGAAAAAATGTTTTTCCATGAAATTTTGAAACATTAGTTCAGTGAGAGTACTCTGGTAACTTTTAAAACCCTTATTAAGTATCTTAATGTTGAGCAACAAATTTGGCAATAATGACATGCAATATAATAACCATTGTTAATTTTCTAGTCTTTTTTTAAAAATTCTGTACTCATTGTATTGTGTGTTGCTTTGTTTCTGTTATTTTTGCTTTGTTTTTACTCTTTAAAACTATATGGAAACATCTTTAAAAGTATCTTAATGTAGATCCAAATAATGTATCTGATACTCTTTGAATTCAGTAATTATTAATTATATATATTATTTAATTTTTAAAAATCCACTATTGATTTTTTTTCCTTTTTTTGTGACTGGATCTCGCTATATAGTTTAGGCTGTTCCTGAACTCACAGTGTAGCTCAGGCTGGTCTCTGACTTGTGGTGCTTCTCCTGCCTTAGCCTCTGCTGTGCTAGGGTAACAGGCATGTACTGCTACAGCTGGCCTAAATTTCTAAGATGAGCTATCAACTAAAATTGTTTTGTTCAAGGTCCTGAGTTCAATCCCTGGTACCGCAAAAAAAAAAAAAAAAAAAAAAAAAAATGCAAGGTCAAAACCAAAGTTCTATATATAATGAACATTAACACGCATGGTGGCCCGCACCTATAATCCCAACACTCAGGAGGTTGAGGCAGGAGGATTGCCATGAGTTCAAGGCCAGCCTGGGCTACATAGTCAGACCTTGTCTCAAAACAAACATATTTTACATGTGAACATATACCTATAAAAACATTCTGTGGATACATTATTTATTTGTTTACTATTTATTTAGTTGTGGACTGAGCCCTACTATGCTGCTTTGAACCCCTGGGCCCAAGCAGTCTTCCTTCTTCCAAGTCTGTAGGCTGTGCTGGTGACACAGGTCCAGAGGGTATGCTTGGAGAAGCTAGGTTCCTGTAGCAAACGTCCCATTTGCCATCTTTATGCTCCATTCCTTTTCTTAAGGTTTTTCTGTTTTTGGCAAAAAAAAAAAAAAAAAAAAAAAAAAAAGGTTAGATTTGGGATTTCACTATGCTCCAAATCAGAAGGGGGGAAAAAATTCTATGTTTAAATATGGCCATCTTCAGGGCAAGGGACTACTCAGCAGCACAGTGCCTGCCCGGCAAGTGAAAGGTTCTGAGTTCGAGTCCCTGTACCCCCGAAAAAGGTCATTTTCTGTTTTTTATTCCTTCAGTCAGCTAAGTCCTTTTTTGAACTTCTCTGGGGGGTGTTTTCAGAGAGCCACTGGATATGACACTAGAGACATCTTGTGGCTAGATCTTGTAATCGTGTTTCTTGCATTCCTTTCAATGTAAACTTAGAAAACTCCTTTTAAATTAAAAATCCTGTGTTTTGATATATCAGCACTTTTGTTTTGGGGGGGAGGGCACTGGGAGTTGAAGCCTGGGCTTATACCCTAAACTACATTCCCACCCCTTTTTAATTTTGAGACAGGGTCTCACTAAGTCACTAAGTTGCCCAGGCTGGGCTTGAATTTTTAATCTTCCTGCCTCAGCCTCCAAGAGCACTGAGATTCCAGGCATGTACCATCATGCGTGGTTCTACTTTAATTTTATTTTTTGTGGCAGTACTAGGGATTAAACCCAAGGCCTTCACATGGAGGTGTGTCTTCAACCTTTTTTATTTCTAATTCTGAGGCAGGGTCTCCCTCAAGTACTGAATTGCCTTGGGTAGACAAACTTTGATCTTCTTGCCTCAGCTTCTTACAGTGCTAGGATTATAGGCACATGCTTCTGCACCCCAGTACTTTTTTTTTTTCTTTTTTGTGTCACCAGGAATTGAACTCAGGCACTTACACTTGCAAGGCAAGTACTTATTCTACTGAACTATTTCCCTGGCCCCTATTTTAATTTTTTAACTTCTTATTTTGAAACAATTCTAGGTTCAAAGGAGATTGCCAAGAAATATAGAAATTTTGCATGCCTTTCCCCTCACATCTGCTCATGGTAATATCTTCACATCAAAGCCGGGAAAGTGAACAACCCACAGCCCTTGTGTAGATTTCATAATTCTGTATGCTCCTAGAAGGTTGACACATCAGGGAAACTGTAGCCAGTGTAGGACAGTGAAGATCCTTGGAGTACAGAGTAAGCAAGGAGCACCCTGAGACTGTCCTAAGACTTGGAGAGGTGACAGCAGATAGGCTCCTTGGGGCCATGTCCCAAGGCAGTGTGCCACCCTGAGGAAAACCCCCAAGATCTGCAGGTAGTGTTTCCCCTAAGTGTGCCACTGAGTGGTGGCGGTGTGTGTGCCCCAAAACTGCCCAAGTGTGGGGGATGAGGGTAGGGGACACCCTTGGGAGTCCAGGGAAATAGGGATCACATGGGGCTGGCAATAGTTCTGTTCACACCAGCTAGAGAAAACTTCTTGATTTGTGGGATACTAGCAAGAATAATAAAAGGGTTTCCCTTTAGCAGTGGGAAAAATTAGCTTTACGTTAAACGATCCTCTGGTTCTATCCGATGCTCCTTAAAGGAAGGTATGGGAGGATCAAACTATTTCTGAATAATTTTACTGCAACCAAATCAAATCTCAAGGTGGGTTATGGGAATTTAAAGGTATCTAGGGGCTGACCATGTCACTCAGGAGGAAAACTTGCTTGCTGACTGTTCATGCCATCTGGTTCTTGTACTGTGTATGGGATAAATTCTGTAACTCCACGTCCAAGGCTTTTTATTACAAGCTGAGGGAGCTTGTTTTCCCATTTGCTCCCACTCAGGGTTGGCTCCCTCCCTGAATTCCCTTTATTCATTCAACACAGCAGGAAAGAATCCCTCAGAAGCCTGTTCCCACTTCTCAGTCTTCACCTTGTTGGCTGCTGAGATTTCTGTGTCAGTGGTGGTGTGATGAATCGGTATTCCTTGCAAGGGTCCCAAAATGTCAGATGAAAGAGAAGTAAGGAGCGGCTCTGGGGATAAGGGTCCGAAGGGTGCACTATCGTGTCATCACACCAGGATTTTGTTGTCTTGGATTCGTGGACAATTTGCGTGGCCTCCTAAAGAGGTTGGGAATATACAATAGAATTACAAGGAGGCAAAGCATTGGAAGCTTCGGAGGGACAAGAAGAAAGCGAAGGTACTATGGGAAGGATAACGGAGAGGTGTTGAGTGACTCTGCATGTTAGAGAACGTGTCTGAGCGAGGCACACTGGCGCGTGTCTGTAATCCTAGCACTCAGGGAGGCTAAGGCAGGGCTTGTAAAGTTCTGACCCATCCTTGGTAATTTGATGACTTAGTAAGACACTGACTTAAAGTAATACAATGAAAAGGCTGGGGATATAGTTCAGTATGAAGTTTAAAGCCTAGGTTTAATACCTGGTTGGGAAAGAAGTGGAGTAGGGGGTGGGGGTACGGGAACAGGAGGAGAAAGAAAAGTATTTGTTAATGATAGATGTTGTAAAATAATAACTAAATGATAGATGTTGTGTGTGGAAAGAAGAGGGTTTCTAGCATGAGGTTTTAAGGTCTCAAAAGTGGCAGCAATGAGTTTCAGGACCTGACCATAGAAACAGTAATGGATGGGAGACAACAGTACAGGTGAGCTTGTTAGTGTGAAGAGACTTAAATAAACTCTGTAGCTTCACTAGAGCTTGGTCCACTTTGCTAATTTTGGAAGTCCCCCAGCTGGCCCTCCATTGTTAGTGTCCCACCAACAACGGGAGACTTTGCTGAAGATGATATGCTCTGGTGTGTGGGCTCTGGCCATAATAGTCCCCGAGATTACTCTCAGGGAGCTGAAGCCACTCTTTCTGGGCGCCCTGGCTACACTGGGGCCTGCAGGTGTCCAGACTGGAACAAGGTGAAAAGCATCATTATCTCTGTCTTTATATTGTGTGTGTGTCCCTGTGGCCTTCACCTTTGGGTTAAAGACCCCTGTCAGCTGCCATAATGCAACCACAAGAGCATAAAAGGAACAAAGAGAGATAGTTCAGGAGTCATGGAAGACTTCCACCAGTTCCCAGAAAAGAGGAAATTAGCCCACCTCTCCTTCATTGTCCTGTTCTATATCTATGACTCCCAACTCTGGGCTAGGGGTCTGATGTGGGAGCAGCACCTCCAACTTCCACATTCTTTGGTTGCTGAATAAAGAAACGCTGGCTTTGTTGTCACTGTCTCTTGAGTCATTAGCTTTGCCAAGTGGCAGAGATATCAAACCTTTTTCTGAGTTACAAGGTGGGCTGGGAGCTGGGCGGCTGTAGTTTTTGGCAGTCACCTCTGTGCACATTGAATGTAGGATTTAGTGAGCTGTGGTGGTGCAGGCCTATAATCCCAGCACTTGGGAGGCTCAGGCAGGAGGATCACCGTGAGTTCAAGGCCAGCTTGGACTACATACCCAGACCGTGACTCAGAAAACCAAAAAAAGGGGGCAGGGGGCTTGGGGATGGAGATCAGTATGAAGGCTCTGGATTCAATCCCCAGAGCCACAAGATCAGTCCGTCTGTAGGGGCCTGCGTGAACAGGCTACATGAGCTGTAGCTAGATCCCATTGACAGGAGGAAGAGAGGAAGAGAGCTGGGGAGATGTGGCCTCAAGAAGGAAGTTTAAGGGCCGGCGGTATAGCTCAGTGGACTAAGCGCTTGCTTAGGTAAGCACAGGGACCAGGTTTCGATCCCTGGTTCCCCATGCCAAGCCGGCCCTGCCGTCAGGTGCACTGAGCTGGTGATGCAATCCGGGAGTGGTGGTGCGTGCCTGTAATCCCAGCATGTGGGAGGCAAAAAGCAGGAAGATCACTATGCATGTGGGCTGCATGCATAGTGAGACCCTGTACCAAAAAAAAAAAAAAAAAAAAAAAAAAAAAAAAAAAAAAAAAAAAAAAAAAAAAAAAAAAAAAAAAAAAAAAAAAAAAAAAAAAAAAAAAAAAAAAAAAAAAAAAAAAAAAAAAAAAAAAAAAGAAAGAAAGAAGCAAGAAGGAGGTTTATTTATCAGAAATTCATTTCAGACTTCTTCAGGAAGTGAGAGTTTTCACTGAAGCAATAGAGAAACAGAGTGTTCCAGAATCAGCTAATAAGTCTTTAGAAGCCAGAGTTTATTTCTTTTTTCTTTCTTTCTTTTTTTTTTTTTTTATTTGTCTTTTTGAGACAGGGTCTCAATATGCAGTTCAGGATGGCCTCGAGCTTACTTTGTAGCTCAGGCTGGTCTCGAACTCACAACAATCCTCCTGCCTCAGCCTCCTGAGTGCTGGGATTACAGGCATGTGTCACCACGCCCGGCATTTTTTTTTTTTTGTCAGAGTTTATTTCTATTAAAAAAGAATACCTGGGCTGGGAGGTAGCTCCATGGTAGAGCATTTAGCTAGCAGGTACCAAGCACTGGGTTCCACCCCTAGCACCACTAAAACAAATAAATTAAAAAAGGCAAATTAAAAAACAATACTCAAAGGGGTTGAAATGAACCACAGCCTCAAAGTCATCTCAATTTCATATAAAATTATAGTCTGGTGCTGGCTGCTCCCTTAAAGCTGACAGAATAGGTTGTTCCAAGCCTCTGGACATTTCTAAGCACCAGTGTTTCCTGTAGACCTAATGTGGGTTGGGTTCTTCTGACTTATTGACAGGCTATCTGTGGGCCTGCTGGAGTAGGACAAAGCAATCAACACCAGAAACAACCAGTGTCACTGCCAGGGAGAAAGGCACCACAGAAAGTTCCAGAAGCACAGCATAGAACATGCAAAAATGATACCACACACACTCAGCTATCTTATCTTTGACAAAGGTGTCAAACATCTTCCCTGGAAGAAAGCAAGCATCTATAATAATAAATGATGTTGGGGGTACTGGCTTTCCACGTGCTGGGGGGTACTGGCTTTCCACGTGCTGAAAACTGAACCTAGACCCATACAATGTATTGCACCCCACACTACACTTAACGTGAAATGGATCAAAATTTTAATGAAGTTTGAATTGTAATCACGATACTTATCAAGCCTTGTGACCTTGGCCAAATTTGGCTTCCTAGGGAAGTTGCAGCTAGCATTCTGGGACACTGAGGTTGGAAGATCCAGCCTAGGAAATTTAACAGCTTAGCTAGAACTTTCTTCAAAAGTGCTAGAGAGAGCCGGGTGTGGTAGCGCATGCCTGTAATCCCAGCACTCAGGAGGCTGAGGCAGGAGGATTATTGTGAGTTCGAGACCAGCCTGAGCTACAAAGTGAGTTTAAGGCCATCCTGAACTGCATAGTGAGACCCTGTCTCAAAAAGACAAAAAGCAAAACAAAAACAAAAGTGCTAGAGATGTAGCTCAGTGCAAAGGCTATAGGTTCAAGCCCCACTACCACACACACACAC
>PVKA01049806.1:0-13054 GCA_004027165.1 Ctenomys sociabilis | reverse complement strand
GATTCAATAATTATTTACCTAGTGGATGACCATAGCAATAAAAGCCGACATAATATCCTGTCCAACCACCATTAGTGCAGATCTTGCCTCTCATAGAATTATGTAGAAGCACAGCGTTATCTATCCCAACTGTACTGTCTATACACACACATCCTGATTTTTTCTTTCTACAACCCTTCCTTTGTCTACACCTGTCAAACCTGGCAGGGGAGATACCATGATCACGAAGGTGGTTTTCCCAGGGTGAGGCTTGTCCATTGCACTCCGGATGTGCTGACCCCTGCGATTTCCCCAAATGCTTCTTCAACTTTGTCTTGCGAAAAGTGCGTATTCATATCAGATGCCCATTTCTAGACTAGGTCTTTAAATTTGATGGCCCTATATATCTTAGTTCTTTATATATTCTAGAAAGCAGACCTTTCTCTGATTGCTTATTACTTAAGATTTTTTCAACATTTTTGGGTTGTCTTTTCACTTTGCTGACAATTTCCTTTGAAATGCACAAACTCCTCAAGAAGTGTTGATTCCAGTTGTTGACTCAAGTGTTTCCCATGTGAATATATGTTTGTTCAGGAACTATCTCCCCACCCCTATGACTTCAAGAGTTCCTTCTCATTTCTCTTGAAGAAGATTGACTGTTTCTGTTTAGACCTTTAAACCATTTTGACTTTATCTTAGTGCATGGTGATAGATCTGGGTCAAGTTTTAATGTTCGGCATGTAGAAAGCCAGTTTTTCCAGCACCATTTCTAATAGCGGCTATCTTTTCCAGCGAGCTTTTTTGGCCCTTTTCTCGAAGGTCAGGTGGCTGAGTGTGTTTATAAATGACTCTGCATCTTCTAATGTATTCCATTGATCCTGAGGTCTATCTTGTTGTCAATACCATGTTGATTTTATCACAGTGGCTTTGTAGTATAATTTCAAATCAGGAATTGTGATGCCTCCTGGCTTGTCTTTAGTGGCCAAGATTGCCTTTGCTATTCTAGGTCTTTTCTGGTTCCAAATAAATTTTAGGATTGATTTCTGTATGTCTGCGAGGTATGTTAGTGGCAGTTTGATAGGTACTGCATTAAATCTGTGCAGCAAATTTGGGAGTATGGCCATCTTCACGATGTTGGTTCTTCCTATCCTGGAGTAGGGAATGTCTTTCCATTTTCTGCAATTCTCTGTAATCTCTTTTCTTAGGGTGTTGTAATTTTCAGTGAAAAGTTCTTTGACTTCCTTAGTTAACTGAATTCCAAGTTATTTCATTTTCCATGGTGCTATTGTAAGAGGTATTATTTCTATTGTTTCCTCTCAGTGTGTTTGTTATCTGTGTAGAGGAATGCTGTTGACTTTTGAGTACTGACTTTGCATTTTGCTATATACTGAATTTCCATATCAATTCTAGTAATTTCTTGGTGTTTGATCTTCAATGTAAAATATCATGTCAGCTGCAAATAGTGATAACTGAACTTCTTCTTTACCTATTCTTATTCCTTTTATTTCTCCCTCTTTTGTAATGGCTCTTGCTAATGATTCCAAAACTCTATTGAATAGCCAGGGTAATATAGGACAACCTTGTCTTGTCCCTGATTTAAGTGTAAAAGATTACAATTTTTCCCAGTTTAACATTATATTAGCTTTTTATTGTCATAGATGGCTTTTGTCAAGTCAATGTAGAGTCCATCTACTCCCATTTTCTGTAGGGTTTTGAACATGAAGAAATGTTGGGGACTGCACCATCTTCCTCGATCCTGTGCACGCCCGCCCAGCCCCATAGATTGGCCTGAGACAGCGCAGCCCACTCAGTCATTCTCCTTCATCTGGACCACGCCTGCCCAGCCCTAGAGACTGCCTGAGACACAGCGGCCCACTCTAGCAGCCTACTCAATCCTGCCCATGCCGCCCAGCCAGAGACTGGTCTGAGACAGCGGCTGCCTCCAGCTGCCTCCTGGATCTTGCTCCAAGCTTTCCCAGTGAGTGGGAATTTGCACGACTCACCAGGCTTCCCAGATCAGTGAGTGTGTGGTGAGTCTGAGGGAGAGCCATTGGCTTCTTCCCACACACACTACCCAGATCCCTGCCCTGAAGCCCTCCAAGCCAGTGACTGGCCTGAAATCTCAGGAATCACTCACCAGCACCTTCCTGGATCCCCTGGATAAAGCACTCTGAGCGAGAGGGAATTTCCCGGACTCCCTGAGCATCAAAGTTGAGTGAGTGTAGAACTCCAGGAGAGATATTTCCCAGGGAATCCCTGCCATCCCAAACACCCGTGGCCCAGTGAGAGTTCCAGGCCCACCGCACCAGAGAAACATTTCCCAGCGATTGCTGGTCCCACCCCACAGCCCAAGACCCAATGCAGTTCGGCCTGTGAGTGAGGTCTCCAGGCCCGCTGCACTGGAGGGACCTTTCCCAACCTTCTCAGGTTACGGCCTGTACACCCAGACCCAGCACAGGCTGACCAACACAAGACAGATGACTCGATGAATAAGATCATCCACTATCCTTTTGTAAGCCCAAAAAACCCACCAAAGCCCAGGCCTGGCCACCTAGAGAGTGACATGCCTGACACAGGCGGCTGACCCCGGCAATTTTCCGGATCCTTGCCCCAAAGCCAGCTAGGATGGGGAATTTTCATTAGTTGCTCTGCATCCCAGTTCAGTTCGTGCTTGCCTGAACAGGGAACCAACAGAGGGGAACCAAAGTAGCTGCAGCAAAAAAGGAACTGAACACAACAGCTAGACCCAGGATAGGCAAACCTGGATAATCTCAAACCTAATAGACTGGTACCCGAATCTCATAACAGGCTAAGGTTATAGCTGCACCAAAGCTCTACACCAATGGTCAAATGTCAGTGCTATACAAAATGACAAAGAGAAGGGGAAAATACAATCCCATTCCTCGTGTCCACCAGTAAGGGCAGAGGACACTAGCTCAGCTAACAGATACAGCAGCAAAGGAACAACAGCAGAAAGCTATAGAGGAAATAAAATAAGAAGTAATTCCCCAAATTGAAAAAGAAAAATTTGAATACATAGTATCTGAAATAAAGAATGAATTCCAGAAACATTGGGTGGAAAAACTATGCTCACCGAGAACAATTGCAGAGAACACTATTCTAGCTGAAATGTATGAATTAACAGCATCTGAAGCAAAGAAACAACAGCAGAAAGATTATCAGGAACACAAAGCAGAAATAAGTTCTGAAATCAAAAAAGAATTCTTTGAAGAAAAAGAATTATTTGAAATCGTAACATCTGAAATACAGAAACAGGTCTAGAAATATACAGAGGAAACCAAACTTGGAAGAAACACTGCAGAAAAAGAATTAATAACTACCTCTAAAGAAGACATGGATAAAAACATTGAGATCAGAAATATGATGGATTCCTTGAATGAGCAATACAGAAAAGAAATAGAACACATGAAACACAGTCAAAGAGATATAGAAGAACTAAAAATAGCTATCACGAATCTATGAAACAGTTTGAGTGGAAGCAAAGGCAGAGATTCAGATCTTGAAGATGCTGGAGCAGCTAGTGAAAAGGTGAGAAAGGATCTCTTGAAAGCAATGAGAATGCAGGAAAAAATAATTCATCACCTGCACGATGATGCCAGGATGAAAAATGTGAGAAAAATTGGTATCAATGAGAATGAAGGAGTCAATACAAATGACATAAAAAGAATTTGGGGAGAAATAATCGCAGAAAACTTCCAAAATATGAGGAAACAATCCAACATTCAGGTCACTGAAGTATACCAAACATCAAATACCTTCACCCAAGTAGAAACACACCGAGACATATAGTAGTTAAGATCCCAGACATACAACGCAAAAATAATATACTGAAAGCTGCTAGAGAGATGAAAGACCTCACATTCAAAGGAAAACCCATCAGAATTACAGCCGACTTCTCTACACAAACAATGAAGGCAAGGAGAGCATGGAGCAGAGTTCTTCAAGACATACATGAAAACATATTCCAGCCCAGACTATATACTCTGCAAAACTCTCTTTCAACTTTGATGGAGAAGTGAAATACTTCCACGACAAAGAACAATTAAAGCATTTCATGATGACAAAGCCATCCCTTCACAGGCTGCTTGAAAGTTGTTCTAGAGAGAGACCACAACAACCAGAACTCCATGAATGAGAATGGAAGGAACCCACGAAACAAGACAGACAATTAAATACAGGTTACAAAGGAGTAAACAACACAAGGTAAATATCATGACAAACATAAGTCAGCACATTTCAATTATAACCATCAATGTAAACGGACTCAATTCTCCAATTAAGAGAAATAGACTGGCCCAGTGGATTAGGAAACAAAATCCAACAATATGCTGTATACAAGAAACACACTTAACTCAAAATCACATTCATAGCCTCAAAGTCAAAGGATGGAAAACAATACTACATACCCTAGCACTTCAGAAAAAAGCAGGACAGCAATTCTGTTCTCAGACAGTCTCAACTTCAAACCAAGAATGCTCACACGACACAAAGAAGGCCACTATATATTGTTCAAGGAAAAAAGTCAAGAGCAAGATGTAACACTCATAAATATCTATGCACCAAATACAGGAGCACCCGATTATGTAAGACAAATCTTAAGGGACATGAAAAACTTAATGTCTAAGAACACAATCTTAACAGGAGACCTTAACACTCCCTTATCTCAAAAAGATAGGTCATCCAGACAAAATTTAACAAGGAAATAGCAGAACTGAACCAGAGCTTTGAACAAATGGACCTGATGGACATATACAGAGTGTTCCTCCCAACCACAGCTGAATACACATTTTTTTCAGCTGCACATGGGTCATTTTCCAAAATAGACCACATACTAGTCCAGATGTCATGCCTAACTATATGCAAGAAAATAGAAATTATCCCATGCATACTATCTGACCACAATGCAATGATACTGGAAATAAATGACAAAAGAAACCAGAAAACCCCACTAAATTCATGAAAATTAAACAACACCCTCCTCAGCAATCAATGGGTTGCAGAAGTAATTCAACAAGAAATTCAGCAATATCTACAATTCAGTGAAAATTCAAGTACAACTTACCGGAATTTATGGGATGCAATGAAAGCAGTTCTTAGAGGGAAAGTAGTAGTGGAATTAATTTCTGCTCTAATCTTTATGATTCTTCCCATCTTTCGCCTCTGGATTTTAGTTTGCTCTTTCTTTAGTAAATGTTGGAGGTGCAGTATTTGGGTGTTTATTTTTTTCCATTTTGTTTTTCTAGTGATTGTGTTCATAGTTATAATTTTCCGACGGAGAACTGCTTTCCTCACAACCCATAAGTTATGGTTTTCATGATGACAAGTTATGGTTGACTTCTCATTGGATTTTGGATATATTTGTATTTGTTTACATTCATCTGTGGACCCTTGATTACTGAGTATGCTGTTGTTTATTTTCCATGTGTTTAGCTGGTTTTTCTGTTTTTTTTTTTTTTTTTAATTTCCAGTTTCATTGCACTGTGGTCACATAATATGCATATGATAATTTCTGTTTCCTTGCATAGACTTAAGCACGACTTCTGGACTAGCATGTGGTCTATTATAGAAAATGACCCATGTGCAACTGAAGAAAATGTGTGTTCAACTGCGATTAGGTAGAACAGTTTGTATATGTCCACCAGGTCCATTTTTTCCAAGCTGTTGTTCAGTTCTTCAAATTCTTTGCTACCTTTTTGTCTGGTTTACCTATTTTTTTTTTTTTTTTTTTTTTTTTTTTTTTTTTTTTTTTTTTTTTTTTTTTTTTTTTTTTGGGATAAGGGTATATTAAGGTCTGCTGTTAAGATGCTGGTATTGGAAATTAGATTTGTCATGTCCGTTAGGATTTGTTTTACATAGTTGTGTGCTCTCATGTTTGGGGCATTCATATATATGAGTGTTTTTACTTCCTGTTGAATGATTCCCCTAACCAGTATATAGGAGCCTTCTTTATTTCGTTTGATCATTCTTGGTTTGAAGTTGAGACTGTGTGAGAATATGATTGCTATCCCTGATTTTTTCTGAGGTGCTTGGGCATGAAGTATTGTTTTCCATCTTTTGTCTTTCAGCCTATGAATTTCTTAATTGTTAAGTGTGTTTTTCATACACATCATATTGTTTGATTTTGTCCCCAAATCCACTGTACCAGTCTATTTCTCTTAATTAGTGAATTGAGCCCACTTAAATTCATGGTTATAACTGAGTTGTGTTGACTTATGATTGACATGTTTCTGCTGTTGTTTACACTTTTTTATCCTGTTTTTAATTGTTTGCCCAATTTTGTGAGTTCCTTCTGTTTTCTTTGGTGGAGTTCTGATTGTTTTGTTCTCTCTGTAGAGCATCTTTTAGTAGTCTGTGTAGGGTTGGGTTTGTCATCATGAAATTCCTTAGTTTTTCTTTGTCATGGAAGTATTTCAACTTCTCCCTCAAAGCTGAAAGAGCACTTTGCAGGGTATTGTATTCTGGGCTGGAATTTTATTTCATACAGTACTTCAATTACTATGCTCCATGGTGTTCTTGGCTTCATAGTTTGTGAAGAGTTGTCAGCCATGTTTCTTTTGGGTTTTCCTTTGAATGTAATCTTTCAGTACAATGTTCTTGTGCTGCATTTGTGGGATCTTGAGTGTTATATGTCTCCATGTGTTTTTAATTGGTTTACATTTACATAGAGTTCTGTATGGTTCAGTTTCCTGAATGTCAGATTATTTCCTTATATTTGGGAAGGTTTCTGCTATTATTTCTGCCCATATTTTTTATATCATTTGTATTGAATCCTTCTTTCTCATTGGCCTATTAGCCTCACATTGTTTATCTTTGCTTCATCTGTCAGTAGATGAATTATTTGTTCTTGCATCATAGTTGTTTTTAAGATATCTTTTCTTATTGTTTCACTAGGTGCACCATCGTCTTGTAGATCAGAAACTCTGTTTTGATTTTCACTCAAATGATTTTGCAAGCTTTTGATTGAGGTTTTAAGTTTCTCTACATCTGCTTGACTCTGCTTCATGCTATCTATTTCTTTCCTGTATTTCTCATTCAAGGAATCCATCATTTTTCTAATCTCCTCTATTGTTTTAGTCAGTGTCTTCTTCAGAAGCAGCTGTTAATTCTTTTACCACAGTTTTTTCCAGATTGGTTTTCCTCCATATGTTTCCACATTCGATTCTTTACTTCAGATGTTATGAATTTGGAGATTTATTTTTTTATTTGAGAAATAAATTTTGATCTGAGTTCCTGTATACCTTTCTGCTGTTACTTATTTGCTTCTGATGATATTAATTCACAGATTTCTGGTGAGGTGTCCTCTGCATTTGTTATGCTTGGGCATTGGGTTTGCTCCATGTGTTTCTGTATTTGGTTCTGTACTTCATGTGCTATGATTTCAGAGATTTCTTTTTTTTCTAATTAATTCTGCCTTGTGTCCCTCTACATCTTTCTTCTGTTGTTTCTTTACTTCTGATGCTATTAATTTATACATTTCCTCTTCCCTTCTTGGATGCTTGCATATCTGATATTGTATTATGCTCCTTGTTTTTATCATTTCACTGAACTCTGATGCTTGATGTCAAGGTTTTGAGCCGTTATAACCTGAGAACTTAATGAATTCCAGGTACCAATAAAGCAAGTTCTAGTTCATGTAATTGTGCCTGTCTTGGGTCTTGCTGCTGTGCTCAGCTCCTACCCATTGCTGCCCTTTTAGGTGAGCATGTTGTGCCCCTTTGGCAAAATGTTATGCTCCTGGATTAGCTGCGTGGTTTTGACCCTCATCTCACTACAAGGACTTCATCTGCAGAGATTCACCCCAGGCCTGAATGCCAGGCCTCGTCTGGTGTGGAGGTGAATTGGGTTGCAGGAAAGCACAGAAGTTGTACCACACACCCACCAGCCTTGGGCTTTGGCAGGTCTGCAGGGCTTCAAAGAGGGTGGTAGATATTTTCACTCATAGAGCAGGATGTGATGGGTTTAGAGGGAAGGGTACACCCACAGAAGTTGGGAAAATGTCTCTCTCTTGAGGTGGGCCTAGTTTTGGTCTGGGAGTGCAGGACAGCACAGAAGCTGTTTCTCACACTCACAGGGCTTGGGATCGTGCAGATCTGGTGTGGTCTGAGCATGCAGCGGGAGTTCTCAGTCACAGGGCAGGCTGTGCTGCATCTTGAGAGGTGGGACATATTCGGAGGAGGCAGCAATTGTCCCTGGTGAGGCAGACTGATTTTGATCTGGCGAGCACAGGACAGCTCAGAAGCTCTCCCACAAACTCATTACACCTGGGTGTGGGCATATTTGCACAGCAGAAATTCTCACTCATAGGGCAGGCTGTGCTGGGTCTGGAGGAGTGGTGCAGGGTTGGAGAAAACAGCAAAATATCTCTTTTATGCACGGTGGGCCTCATCTTGGTCTGACGAGCACAGGACAATGCAGAAGCTCTTCCACACACTCGCAGGGCCTGGGGTTGAGCAGATTTGGAGTGGTCCTCAGCGGGTGGCCTTTTTCTATTTTATGGAGAAACACATAGCAAATAGACAGTTTCAAAGCTGATCAATAAGCCAGCTTCAATAATTAACACATAGTACATTGTTATCTTCTTAGTGGTTATCAATACTACAAGAAGTAGACAGGATATCCTATACAAGTACTATTAGTAGAAATCTTTCTTTTCATTGAATTAAGCAAAAGTATGTGTATACTATCCTAATTATAGCATATATATATATAGATACAGAAGAGACTTTCCTTTGTATCCCCTCTTTTTTGGGTATTCCATTGGCATCTAAGTACTATATAGGTGGATGAATTCAGCAAACCAATCCAACACAGTCCAACAGTCCACAACATTAGTAGGTTATCTGCAGAAGATTTTGACTTGAATCTTTCATAGCTCAGCATATTAATATGGCTTTAATTCATATATCTTGTTTTTATACATTTCTGCTGGATGGTTAAGACCAAGAAAAAGCAAGACCTACATAACATGATATGTATCTTTTGTATCAGATAAGGTCCATCAAGGCCACTCAAGATTTATCCTGTTTTCCTGTATTGCAGTTTTTAGATCCTTTGTCAGTGTCAGCCATGTGAATTAGTAACCGCCATTGCTTGAACAATTTGCTCTCTGCGAAAGACTGAGAGAATATTTTCTTTCCATGTGACTCTCCTTAGGGAAACTCAACGTCATGGATCATGTTGCTTTGTGGCCCCATAATCTTCTTGATCAGAAAATTTGGCACACAACAGAGTTATATGATGTTACAGTACAGGTTCTCCTTTGTTCTCAGTCTTCACTGATCTTGAAAGTCTAGGCTCAAAATGTTGACTGTCCTTGAATCTCTTCTATTTTTCTAATTTTTGCTCAGCAAACGTAGGTTGTTAATGCTCCAGAATAATAGCTTGTAATTATCCTCCATCATATGCAGTTGAGTGTAAGTTCACTATGTGTCTGAATATCAAACATCTTAGGCATAACAAGGAACATTTTCCATGAAGTATTGGTATGTTGAAGTTTAAGTTCCTGCAGAATATAGAGATAAAAATTTAAAAAAATAAAAAACCCTTAAAGAATATGAATAAAGAATTACATATTTTGCACAGAAATTTAGAAATCTAACCATATATAGCATTGTAGAAGGACAGTCCTATGACATTTTTTCTTCTGTCTTTTTTTAAAATTTGTTACGTACTTTAAAAAAATAGCAAAGCAAAATTTTCTTGACAGACAGTATGGCAATAATTGGTATGTCATGAAAAGAAGTACATATTTAGAGCACCAGAATGACAGATTATCCAAGCAGCATAATTATCCATTGCTATATTTAGTGCAGTTGCTTGGTTCACAGGTATCAGCATATATAGTTAGTCCGGGTGAGAATCCTCCTAATTAACTGCTAGTTTCAAAAACCTGATGATGTTTCTCATCATCATTGCCATACCCATCTTGTGTGTATAAATGTGTAGTTTTGCCCCTGTCATGTTTCCCAGGTTTTCTCCTTGCTCTCACCTCGTTGTCCAGTCCTCAAGTTTTCGATTTCCTTTTGTTTATGTTATAACTTTCTGTTTGTATTTTTTCTTGTGAGTTATATTAGGCAGACTATACGATATTTACACATGTAGGTCTTGTTTACTTCAATTAAGAGTATATGTTCATGTGGTATCCACTTAAATATAAATGCTTCGAGTTTATTATTTTTTTATAGCTGAGTAATGCTCCTTTGTGTAAAAAATACCACATCTTTTTCAACCATTCCTCATGTGATGGACATCTTGGTTGCTTCCAAGATTTGGCTATCACAAATTGTGCTGTTATAAATATGTATATACATATATCATTATAATAAGATGTATTTAGGGGCTCAGGGAAAACTCACAGTAGGGGGATAGCTGGCTTATATGAGATTTCCAGTTCTAGTTTTAAAAGGAGGGTTCACATTGATTTCTGTAATGCTTGTACAAGTCTACATTTCCAACCACAGTGGAGAAGGGTTCCCTTTTCCCTACAGCCTCTCTATCATATGTTTTTGTTGGTTATTTTATGATAGCCATTCTTTCTGGGATGAGATGGTATCTCAGTGCTGTTGTAACTTGAAATTTAGAGATCAGAAGTGATGTGGAACATTTTTTTTCATATATTTGTTCCCCTCCTTAATCTCATCCTCTGAGATGTGTGTATTGATCTAGGAGGCCCATTTGTGGATTCAGTCTTTAAATTTAAGGGGCCAAATGTTTCTTTAGTTCTTTATAAGTTCTAGAGAGCAGACCTTTGTCTGAGTTCTTGTTAGCTAAGATTTTTTACAAATTTGTGGGTTGGCTTTTCACTGTATTTGGTATTTTCTTTTGACGTGGAAAAGTTTCTCAATAAGAGATGATCCCAGTTGAGTTTTCAAGTATTGCCTGTGTGGTTTGTTTTTTGTTCATGAACTGTTTGCCTACCCCTGTGTCTTCAAGAGTTCCTCCTACTTTCTGTTCCAGGAGATTGAGTATTTTTGTTTTAATGTTTAGATCTTTAATCTATTTTGACTTTAGCTCAGCGCATGGTGATAATCTTGGTTCATGTTTTAGTTTTCAATATATAGAGATGTAGTTTTTCTAGCACCATTTGTTAAAGAGGCTGTCACTCTTCCAGTATGTGTGTTTGGCTCCTTTGTCGAAGATCAGGTGATTGAACGTGTTCGTAGGTGCCTCTGCATCTTCCAAACCATTCCATTAATCCTCAGGTCTATTTCGTTGCCAACACCTGCTGGTTTTATCACAGTAGCTTTGTAGTATAATTTCAAGCCAGGAATTGTAATGCCTCCTGCCTTGTCTTTGTTATCCGGGATTGCCTTTGGTATTCTAGGTCTTTTCTGGTTCCCAAGAAATTTGAAGAATGTTTTCTCTAGGTGTGGGAGGTATGTTGGTGTTAGTTTGATAGGGATTGCATTATATCTGTAAAATAATGTTGCCAGTATGGACATCTTCACGATGTTGGTTCTCCTATCCACAAGCAGACAATGTCTTCCCATTTTATAAAATCATATACAATCTCTTTTCTCAGAGTACTATAATTTTCCTTGAAAAGTTATTTGACTTCTTTAGTTAGATGAATTCCAAGGCATTTGATTTTAGCGGTGCTATTATAAAAGGCATTGTTTCTCTAAATTTCCTCTCAGTGTGTTTGTTATATTTGTAGCTATTAAATTTTGGCAGTTAACTTTGTATCTTGGTATGCTACTGAATTTTTGT
Organism: Ctenomys sociabilis; assembly: GCA_004027165.1. NCBI lineage: Eukaryota > Metazoa > Chordata > Mammalia > Rodentia > Ctenomyidae > Ctenomys > Ctenomys sociabilis. The sequence continues at coordinate 1,345 of PVKA01049806.1, read as the reverse complement.
TTTAATTATAGTAGCTTCTTGGTAGAGTATTTTAGGTCTTCCTAGTAAAATATCATGCCATCTGCAAATAATGATAATTTACCTTCGTCTTTACCTATTTTTATTTTTCTCTGTTCTCTAATGGCTCTAGCTTATGATTCCAGAGCTATATTGAATAGGAAGGGTAATAGAGGATATCATTTTCTTGTACCAGATCTGAGAGAAAAAGATTTCAGTTTTCAACAGTTTAAAATTATATTAACCAGTGGGTTGTCATAAATGGCTTTTATCAGATTGAAGTAGAGGTCTTCTATTCCAATTTTCTGTAGGACTTTGAACATGAATATGTGTTGGACTTTGTCAGAAGTCTTTTCTGCATCAATTGAGATGATCATGTGTTTTTCAGATTTCTCTCTATTTTTATAGTGTATTTCACTTACAGGTTTTCAAATATTGGAACATCCTTGCATCACTGGGATGAATCCTACTTGATCATAGTGTATGATATTTTTGATGATTTTCTCTATTCTTTTTTTCTGGGATTTTATTGAGGATTTTTGCATCTATGTTCATGATGGAGATTGGCTTGTAGTGCTCTTTTTTGTTGTGTCTTTCCCTGTTTTTATAATCAGTACAATGCTAGACTTTATAAATGAATTTCAGTGAACTGTTTTTTTTTTTTTAAATTTCATTGAAGTATTTTAGGAGTGTAGGGGTTATATCTTCTATAAATTTCTTGTAGAATTCAACTGTGAATCAATGAGAACCTGGACTTTCTGTCGGCAGTTTTTTATTACATTACTTATTTCATTGGCTGTTATTTGGTTGTTGAGATGTGTTCTATCTTCTTGATTGAGTATTGGTAATTTGTACTTTTCTAAGTATCCGTCATTTTCATCTGTGTCCTCTATTATGTGAGCATAAGGATTGTTTTCATTTTCCTTTATTATGAATATTTATTTATTTTTTTCCATAATTTTGTTGAAAAAAATAGCAGTGAGACCATTTCAAATCAAATTATTAGGACAGTGTCAATAATTAATACAATACATATTGTTTTCTTAGTGGTTATTTGTTGTACAAGATGCAGATATGATTTTCCATTTACAAACATTATAGGAACAGATCCCTATATTCATTAAATGAATGGAATATAGCTGTATATTTATTTTATTTTATTTTTTTCCATTTATTTTTATTTTATTAAAATACAAATGTCAATCAGACAGTTTCAAGACACCTTAACCATACAGAGTCGATGAATTAATACATTGCAAACTGTTTTCATAACGTTTTGGTACTGTACAAGGTGCATACATGAAATTATATTTACAGGTTTTTTTATAGCTGAATTATATCAAAGATT
>PVKA01049805.1:0-13051 GCA_004027165.1 Ctenomys sociabilis | reverse complement strand
ATATATATATATATATATATATATAAATAGATTGGGCTGGGGAGATAGCTTGGTGGTCTAAGCTCCTGCCTGGCAAGTGCAGGGACCCAGGTTCCGTCCCCGGTACCTCATGCTGTGCCAGCCCCTCTCTGAACCGGCCTTGACACTGGGTGTGGTGGTGCACGCCTGTAATCCCAGTGCTGGGGAGGCTGAGACAGGAGGATCACTATGAGGCCAAGTTGTGTAGTGAGACCTTGTGCCAAATAAATAAGTAAAAGATTAAAAGAAATATAAACATAGGAATGGATCGTGATGTTAATGTAGCTAATAGATTTTAAATGTTTTTAAAAGTTACTTTGTAATTCATAAAGCATCTCATTGAACTAGACGTATTTCTTGTTTTTTTGTTCTGAACTATGTCTTTGTTCCCAAGTGCAGGATCCAATGCAGCCTGTCTGCACGCCCAGCCGGTGCCTCACCGTGCAGCCGCATCCCAGGCCCCTGGGCACACTTGGCTTCTTAAAAGTGCAGTGTGGTGCTGCTGGTTTCTCCCAGACTTTCTGTGGCTCATCTTAATATCCCTGTCATGCAGTATTTTCTTTAAGGTGGATTTCCTTTTGGTAACACATATTCTCATGCCTCTTGCAGTGAAAATGGCTTTGAAGAAGGAATAAGTACACTGGGGCTTGTGTCGGGTCTCACGAGTGCCATGTGGTCGGTTGGGTGAGTAGTCAGTCTTCTGTCCCTACTTGCAGATAGGAAATAATATCCCCACTGTACAGATGAAATGGGCCTGCTAGAGTGCCGCAAAGGGCCACTGAATACACAAAAAAATGTTCTCACCTCTGGCCCTCAGAAAAAATGCACATTAAATCCACATTAAAATGCCGTCTTACTCCAGCCAGAACAGAATCACCGAAACACCAGGTAACCCCTCGAGCTGGTGTCCTGGGCTCCATCTGGTTGCTGAGACCTGATACCTGGGGTCACGGTGTGGAGAAGGAGCGATTCACTTTTACTCACAGTTTGTGAGGGTTTCAGTTTAGAGTGGGCTGGTGCCGAGGCAGGGTGACACGGCAGGGGAGGGCCGCTGAGGGCATCAGCTGTCAGTAGCAGAGAGATCACAGGGAAGGAGGAGCGGGCCTCAGGCCACGCCCCGTGGTCGTGTCCTCCCGCCAGGCTTCACGTCCAACGTCAATTTAGCTAAACCCTCCAGTGGACCAATCACTGCTGAGGGGCACTTCTGCACGAGCCAATCTCCTCTCGAAGCCCCTTCTGCGAGTGCATCAGGCCCCAGCGAGGCCTCAGGAGCTAAAGGGAGCCTTCTACATTGTTGGTGGGACTGTGGAATAGAACAGCCCTCCTGGAAATCAGTATGGAGATTTCTCAAAAAGTGAAAAACAGCTATTCCATTCAACTCAACTATTCCCCTTTTATGTACCTTCCTGCGAGATTTAAAGTCCTTACATTACATTTGTGCATGTGTTTATAGCAGCACAATTCATAATTCCTACATCTCAGAAGCAGCCTAGAGGCCCATCATGAATGGATAAGGCAATGTGGTACTGGTATACAATGCAGTACTACTCTGCCCTAAAGAAGGATAAATGACTCTTCTATAGGAAAATGGATGTTCCTTGAGACCATAGTATTAAGTGGAATAAATCAGATACCCAACTTTCTGTATCACAAGGTTTCTCCACGAAGAACACAAAACATAAATACAGAGCAAAATAAAAGATCAATGATAATAAGTAGGAAAACAGATTTTTCTCACAGGGGACAGGGGTTCAGGGATGAAGGTGGGGGGGTAATGGATTTAATGAAGATGTTTTGTGTACATGGAGAAACTCCCCACAGGAACTTGCTCTTTATGCACTGGAACATGTACTAAAAATAAATAATAACAACTGGAAAAGTAAGCAAAACAACAACAACAAAAGTTACGCGAGATTCTCCAAGATATAGCTGTAGCACCCAATTTAATACCTAAGCAAGTTGGACATGGTGGTATACCCTGTAATCCCAGCATTTGGAAGCTGAGGCAGGAAGATTGCTGCAAATTCAAGGCCAGCCTAGGCTACAGGGTGAGTGTAAGGCCAATCTGAGCTACATAATGAAACCCTATCTAAAAAAAAAAAACTGGAAAAAAAACACCTGAGCACCCCAACCCACAAGCCAGCCAGGCCCTGCCCCCAATGCGTGCTGAACCAGCAAATGAGACTGGGCATGGTGGCGCACGCCTGTAACCCCAGCACTTGGGAGGCTGAAAACAGGAGGATCACTCCGAGTCTGATCTGTGCAGTGAGACCCTGTGGACCCTGCACTAAATGCATAAACAAAGAAATAACACAAAAAACTCCTAAGCAAAATGGCTTCATACACAGTGACTTGTTCATGTAACTTGTACATTCTTTTATAAATGTGTCTCAGATTTAAAGTGGCTTTAGTATTCATCCATTTCTACCTTCTACTATTCCAGACGGGCAGGCGTGTGTGAGCAATATTGTATGTAGAGAACTCGTATATATCTAGTGGAGTTGTATTATGCCAAGTACTGAGAATATAATGCTACATAGTCTTGAACATTTGTTATCTTTTAATTTCTCTGTAAGCCCCCAACTTTTGAGATGCAGCTTTTCCTGAGATTTGTTTAAAAGTTTGTTTTTTTATTTGTTTGTTTTTGGTGGAACTGGGGGTTGAACTCAGGCCCTTGCGCTTGCCAGGGAAGCGCTTATTCCACTGAGCCATCTCCCTGACCCCAAAAGTTTTAAGCATCATTATTATCAAGGGGACTGTCTTTTTCTTTCTGTCCAGTAGTGTTAGGACTTGAACCCAGGCCTCGCGCGTGGTCGGCAAGCTCTCCACCCCTGAGTGACGCTCTCAGTCCCGGAATTATTTCCTTAGGACTGTGCTATGCCTGGGGGTTGGCTTTTTGACTCAGTACTTACAATAGCAATTTACGGAAGGTCTGTGTGCGGGATCACGTGACTTTGATGAAGCAATTGTTTTTCCACTGCATAATAGTCACCCCTGTCTCCACTGCTAGTGCTTTCATAGGACCGATGCTCGGTGGATTTCTGTATGAGAAACTTGGTTTTGAGTGGGCAGCCGCTATACAAGGCTTGTGGCCCCTGATTAGCGTGAGTAACATGTCGATTTCTTTCCCATTTCCTTGTATTTTAGAGAAAGTTAACTTGGAGGATTTACACTAACCAGTATCTTTCATTGCATCAAAGGGATTAGCGATGGGCTTGTTTTACCTCCTGGAAGACTCCAGAGGAAGGTAAGCCCCGCTTTGGCCTCTTGTCACCTTTTCAAGGTGATCTTCTGGAAATGGATTCTCCTACTTAGCAGAGTTCTGGGATTGGCAGATGCTTTTGAAGAAGCTAACTCGTTAGAGGCGTAGGCAGGGTCTGCTTGTTGAAGACTGAAGCGCTGAGGTCCTCCCCTCTCCCCTTGTAGGCCGAAACCTCAGAGCTCTGCGGGCACAGAGGAGGAGCGAGCTGTTCTCTTGGCCCGGGAGACGTAGCCTGCGGGGCGGTCCGACCCGCAGCCAGAGGACGGGCACCCCGGCTGTGCACATCCCTGCCTGCCGGAAGGGTGCTTCAGCGTCCTTAGTTCTGCACACTGGACTCCGTGGACCTCACGCTCGCACTCCGGAAGCGTCCGCGTCACTGCGGGTGATCACGCAGCACATTGTGTTTACTGTCGCCCTGAGGAGCCCGCCTACTGCACCAGTCGTGCTAGCAGCATTCGATATGGAAAGTTGGTTGAAAAGCAGTAGAAGTTCGTGGAGTTTTGGTTGTTTCACTTTGTCTTTGAGGCATGTTCTCACTTTGGACCTCAGGCTGGCCTCTAGCTCAAGGTGATGCTCCTGCCTCAGCCTCCCAGAAGATGTTGATTCTTTTAAGGCTTCTTGTTACCTCTGTTTACTTTTTATTGTAAGTGTACTGATTTTATGAATATACCATTTTATTAACAAGGAAAAAATAAATTGCACGGTTATGTACCTATTACATAAATGACTTAAGATATGTAGTTACTTAAAGTCTGCCTTGAAAGATACGCTTTCTCTTGTGTTCTGAGATTTGGGGCCTTGTGCAAAGGCAGAATTCCTTCAGTTTTACTATAAGAATTCTGTGTGTGAAAAGTACAAGAAATAAAAGTACAACTACTATTTTTATGATATACTTTCAACTATGATCAGGTGTGTGAATGTTACTAGATTTAACATTACTCATTTTGGCAGTGTCTGCCTGCTTCTGCCCTGCCATCGCTGCGGTGTGTGGCGTTGCTTCTACTCCTGCTGGATGCGTTCTGTGTCCTGCACGTCAGCACCCTGTGCCTAGCCGGCCGCAGGCATCTGCTGTGCTTGAGGGAAGGGCTCCCCACAACCCCGCAGGAAGCCGCTGCTGTTGGAAGCGAGACCATGTCGGGTCACACATCTTCTCATTTCCATGCTGGTGCAGCTTGTTTATCTTTTCATGTTTTGAGAATGAAAGCTTTTATGTATTGATTCAAAACTGCCCAGACTAAAGAACCTGCCTAGGCAGACACGGGGACTGGGGTTTGATCCCTGGCATGCCATACCAGCCCCGCCTCCAGGGTTGTGTTTGATGGGATTGAGACTAAGCATGGTGGTGCATGCCTGTAATCCCAGTGTGCAGGAGGCTGAAAACAGGTGGATCACTACAAGTCTGATCTGTATAGTGAGACACTGAAGGCCTTGTACTAAGTACATAAACAAGCAAATAAACAAACACAACTGCCTTGTGAATGTGTTTTATGGCCACAGAGCTGTGCGTTTGGCATTTGGCTGGGCTCACAACAAATGTCAGGTCTATAATTTCCAGTGGGCATGAGTCCCACGAGCTCTGGGTATCTTGTGAAATGCAGCTGGCTGGTGTTGATTTGCCTACTGTAGGCAAGGCCTGGCATGGCCCGGAGACCTCTGGTCTGAGATTGGAGAATGGAAGCAAGAGCACTGTTCGTTCATTCTATGCAAAGCAGGGTCCATGGATTGGGTCAGTCAAAGATGAGACTGTGAGACTGTCTGGAGTCTAGGAAGCAGGAGCTGGGAAAGCAGAAAGTAGTCCGTGTGTGTGTGTGTGTGTGTGTGTGTGTGTGTGTGTGTGTGTGTTTGAATGTAGGACCTTCACATTGAGCTACATCCTCACCCTTTTAAATTTTATTTTTTTGATTTTTGGGACAGATTTTCACAAGGTCATTAAATTTCCCAGGCTTGGTTCAAACTTGGGATTTTCCTGCTTCAGCCTCTCAGACTGGTACACACCACCACACCCATGTAGTAGCCAGCTTTTAAATGGATGGCAATGTTTACTTCACATTGTGAACATTCAGAGAGAGAGAGAGCACATATGGGGAAGTGGAGCCTATGGGGTCACTGAGAGGGAAGAGGAGAGAGCAGTGTAGGTTGCTTGGTCTTGACCTGGGAGCATGGGTTGATGCAGATGCCGCGTAGCAGGATGGGGAAGGACAGGAAAACGCTCGGCAGCTGCTGAGGACACAGCACTGACCGCAGATGAACAGTAGGTACTCTGCACTCAGGTGCGGCCTCTTTTGCCTCCCTGCTGCAGAACTCACCACCCAGGACACACTCACCCCTGCACTGGGCTTCCAAGAGGCGCCCATGTTCATTCACCCATCACACGCTTCTGCTCTGCAGCTGGGACAAACGTATGGGCTCAATGGAGGGGTGCGGAGTGCCAGGACGAGCGACCCTTCTGTACTTGGAGCACGGGAGCTCTGAAGCTCCTGCAGGACAAATGGAAATTGTTTGTCATGAAGATCATGCTTCCTACACAAGCAGATACGAAATCCTACTGAAGGGGTTTAGGGATGTGCAGGGCACCGTCAGTTTGGTAGTGAAGGGACTGTTGGTGATGACAGGAAATTGCTCGTAATCACTGCTGCTGGGAGATATCTGACCCAATCACATTCTCACACACAGGAGCATGGGGAAAGGATGAGCGAGGCGAGCCATCGCAGTCCTGGTCTGCATATCATGGTTAGGAGCCTGGTTATGAGATAAACGCATCACTGTTCTGAAAGACTCTAGATATACGGTAACATATGAGGAAGCAAGAGCACAAGGATTTAAGTAGGAGAATAAAAAGACTAAGAAGGTATTGAAAAGTGCAGGTAGAATAAGTGCATGGAACCCAAATTATGGTTAGAAGTTTGGGTTTTTCTGCTGGCATTGCATTGATTTGTCACAAGAGAGACCAAAATCATAAAGGGAGTCACAGGTTACACTCCAAAACTCTTACAGCTCATGTAGTGAATGTCCATTGATTCTTTCTGCTGACCCTGCCTTTTTCCTTCCTGGTTTGTGCTTTTGTGAGACCAGATCCTACAATGTAGTCCTGGCTGGCGTGAAACACCATCCATCCTTCTGCCTCAGCTTGCAGTATGGAGCTTGATGTTCCACACGCAGTCCTTCTCCCTTCTTTTTATTTTAAAGAGAATTAAAAAATTAAAAACAATACAGAATTTCAAAACAATATGATAGGAAAACAACAGTGGTTGTTGTGCTGAGTATTGTTATGTTCAAATAGTTGCTCATATTGCCAGGTGCCTGCATGCAGAGGGAGCTGATTACTTGGTTTGTGTTTGCATCACCCCTCCTGGCTCCAGGGGGTCCGGAATATTAGCCAATCACAGACCAGACCCCCTGGGATCAGAGATGAATGTAAGGCTGAGTGAAATGTGAAGTAAGGCCAGGGAGAACAGAATGAATGCCCTTTGGACTTTTGATCTGAGAGTTGGATAAGGACTCTTTTCTCTCATCAAAGACAAAAAGAACAATTCAATCTGGAGATCCCCTGAAGCTGTCTTCACTGCAAACTGGGAAAAGCCCCCTTCCAAGGAGGGCAGCACAGGGGAGCAAGCAGAGAGCTCTGAAAGTGTTGGGGTCCTGTGCCCAGCCAGACAAAACCGGAAGCTCACGAGGCTCTCTAGTTCTGGGAGGCACGAAGTGCTCCTGTTTTGTTTTACTCACTGCTTTGCATTGGATGACCGCCCCTTACCCTGCTGTGTGCCTGTTATCCTAACTGTGTGTAGCTGAATTGCACAAAATGTTGACATACGAAGACATTTTGGGGCCTGGGGAGATAGCTCAGTAGAATAAGTGCTTGCCTGACAAGAGCAGGGTTCTGAGTTCAATCCCTGGTACCGCAAAAAACAAACAAACAAGACATTTTGGCTTTTGTGAGCAGTGTTACCATGGTCAGTTGTGGGTACCACAGCCTTAGACACAGCCTCCAAAACAAACAAGCAAAATAAAAAAAGGACCCGCAGAAGCTCCCTAGAGGATAGTGCATAGCCATTGTTATGTGGGGGAGAGAAGAGGAAGGGCCCATGCTGAGTCTATAGAAAGCCTGCTGAGGCTTAGAAATACCAACGCCCTGCACTGCTCCATGCAAAACAATTGCTTATTAATAAGCAAAGGTAGATTCCAGGTTACTTTAAAGTTCTTATGGAAATGTCCCCGACTCTCAAAATGTATGTATGATTGCATGGCAATTAGCTGTATACTCTTGGCCCAGCTTTTGCAAAAACAAGTTAGGAATAGAGCAAATGAAGCCTTTTGTGATCCTCTCTTATAGTGTTTTCCTCCTTTCTTTGTCGCATTCCCCTGGAGAAAACCAATTTTAAGATTTTCTGAGATCATTCCACAACTTTCTGGAAATTTCTTATGTATGTGCATATCCCTATTTAGTACAACTATTGCATCTTTCGACATTTATGAATAGCACACATTATGCATACTGTGCATGTTTTATTTTATACCCAACATAGTGAATGTAACCACGTGACTGAGCATTACATTACTTCATGCTTTGCAGTGCCTAATTCTGTGGGCATGCTGGGTATTAAGCTGGGTCTCTCAGCAGCAAACCTGCCTACACTCTGTGGTGGTTCGGTGCCACCAAGAAAATGTATTTTTCTCTTGCTGGCTGGACCTCTCTATTCTGCCGGTAGGGAGTGCTAGCGTTGCACCAAAGGTTAGTGGTGGTGGACCCTGCTCATTCCCTTGTCACTCTTGGCCACAGCGCTTTGATTCAGTCTCAGTTGTTCATTTCCAGTTTCCACTTCATTTCCGCCCTGCACTCTCAGAGCCAGGTTGCCGCACTCCAAGGCTGCCAACCCTGGCCTGCGCCTCCTCCGTCAGCCCCCAGAGAGCTGCCTCGTCACCAGCCGAGGCCTCCTGCCCTGGCCTCCAGCCCTGCTTCACAGGAAGGGCCCCTGGCACCTTCGGGCACGCTTTGTCCTTCTCACTTAGGGTGGATGCTTCCTATAATGATTATCTCTGCGGTGCTGAGTATTCCTCATTTGTCCCTCACTCATCAAATACTCCTTTAGCCGAATCTATCCATTACATTTACTTAAAATTTAAGGTTCTGCTTTCCTAGTTGCATCTTGCCTGGTAGGATGAGCCCAACTTTGGTGTTATGGTTTAGAGAACAGCGTCCTCCTAAGACAGCGTTTATGTGTTTTTTTTTTTTTTTTTTTTGCATACTGAGGAATTTGATCTAAAAGAAATGAAAGATATTAAGAGCATGTTCAGAGTCACGGGCCTTCCAAGACTGCATGGGCTCTGCCCACCCAAGTGCAGGGAGAAGCTCCTGGAATTCCTTAATGGGCCTTAAGTCCAGACTGCAAAAGGGAAGTCTAGTGCCTTCGGCCTTCACCCTGAAATCTTGTTCCTGTCATCTCAGAAAAAAACACACACACACACACAAAAAAAAACTGAAGAATACAGCTTCATCTGGATGGCTATTGGCTATAATGTCCATCCCTTTAACTCGCTCAAATTCCAAGAATTAGGTTCCAGGGCACACCAATATTAAGAAGTCAGGAAGGATAAGAAATAGAAAAAAAAAAAAAAATATATATATATATATATATATATACATATGGAAAAAAAATACCATGGAAATAACACAAATTAAACAAATACAAAACTCCAAACAGGAAAAAAGAAAAAAAAAAGGAAAACTTGATGATTATGGCGGAGGAGGCTGCATCAAGAACAAGATAGCGGCAGCTGTGTCAAACGCTGCCAAGATGTCAAGTGACACGGCTCTAAGGGCTGACTGTCAGGTTCAGCCACGTGGAAATCGGGGCCCTTGACAGAGCAGGGAAGCCGTGGGGTCAAGCCCGGCCGGGAGGAGAGGAACTGAGATGGGGAGCACGTATTACCCGGGAGGACTTCTGTTAGGAAGCAGAACTATGAAGCGGGACAGAAACCCAGAGTTGTTTTTAAAGATAAGAGGATTAGTCGAATGCTTAAGATACACATAGCGTATCCGTGGGCGATACAACAGTGGAGTTTATTGTGTTTAATAGAGGAACAAAAGTTAAAGGTAAATAATAAAAGAGAATTTTGAGAAAAGGTCTGGGGTCCACCCTGGAGGAAATGTGGAGAGACCAGCAGTCCTGTGACAAGAGAGCAGGGGGCAGAGCTTCTAGGTACAGGTGCTGGCAGGAAGGTGGTGGCCTCGGGGCACCTGGGGTGGGGGGTCTCATGGGGAACAGGCCTGGGTTTCAGCGCAGAAGCTTGAGTGAAAGATACAGACTTTAGCTACTGGTTTGATCACAGAGTATCTTCTGGTGCAAAAACCTTCAGCGAAGGAAGTAAAACCGGTGCTTCTAGAGGGGAGGAGAGTGTAGAAAAGGACTTGCGAGACAGTGACCAACAGTGTGGCTATTGTCCACAACACATTAAGAGTGGAGAGAAAGAAGTAGCAGCAAGGCCTGAGAGCCGGAAAGTCAGGATTTGGTGAAGAGTCATTCAAGCATCAGAGCAGTGTACTTTCTGTTACTGTTGCAGAGTACCCAAGACAATCAACTTAAAGAGAGGAAAGGTTTATTTGAACTCATAGTTTCGGTGGTCTCAGCCCATGTTGGTTGACCCCACTGCTTTTGGACCAGTAGTGAGGAAGCACAAGATAGCAGCAGTACACAGTAGAGCAAGCCCCTCACCTCACGGCAGCTGGGAAGCAGGAGAACAGCAGGAGCTAGGATCCCAATGTTGCCCCCCTAAGGGACATGGTCTCAGTCACCGAAGACCAGCTGTCGTGTGCATGTCTTCAGGGTTCTACCCGCCTTCCCAAGACTGTGCTTCTGGGCACCAAGTCTCCACACATGGGCTTTGTGGGATGTCCAAGTTCCGTACTCCAGCATGGATCACGTTCAGGTACAGTTAGAGGAGATTTAGTTGAGGCAGCACATGAAGCGAGGCCTGACTGTCTGTCGTTTGTGGATACACACAACAGAAGCATCTCCACTGAAGAAAGCAATGGTGAAGGGACCTCTAACGGCTTAGAGTCCTGGGAGGGGCGGTCAGAGAAGCCTGTAAGGATGATTCTTGCTTCAGAGTCAGGATGCTGAGCATAGGAATGGAGAGGAAGTTTCATAATGAATATGAGAAATAAAGATTTCCTAGGGCCAACAGTACACTTAGAGCTTCTGTTAGGAGGCCTCTCCTCCTTTTTTAGAAATTTCCTCACACGCACACACACACACACACACACACACACACACACACACACACACACACACACAGAGACGCATGTTTTGATGGTGCTGGATGTTCAACCCAGCACTTCATGCCTAGTGAGCAGGCTCTTTACCACTGGGCCACTACTCCATTTCTCCATTAGATGTATAAAAGAATGGTATTTATGCTCATTCAGCACTTCTGACCCTAACTTTACTAATCCCAGGAGAGTACACTATCATTCAGATTATATACAAAGTCTTGTTTCAAATAACTTGTATCTGCAATCATGATTACTTATTTTTTTCAGTTTTAAAGATTCATTTTAATGAGAAAAAAGATAAAACAGCAATGAAACAGTTTCAAAACAGGTTAGTAGGACAATTACAATAATTACTATGTTACATATTGCTGTTTTCATAGTAGTTATTCAGAGGACAAGATGCAGACATGATATCTTGTGCAAATAATATTAGTACAAACTTTTATTCTCAATGAACTAAGAGAAAGTAGTTGTATATCTATCCTAACGCTATTGTGTATATACACACACACACACACATATGTATATAATTTTTTTTTTTACAACAAAACAGTCCTTTACTTACAGTTTCATGAAGTGAGTAACACATGACACTAGGTTGCCTAGTGACTGATAGTAGACCTTAAGGAGACAGGAAATTCATCTCAGGAGTGAGGTAGCTTGCTTTAGGCACTGGGCCAAGTCACTCCTACACATATTTGATTGCTTTCCTAGCTTCATACTGCCAACATATCCCCCTTTTTCACTTTGTGTTTTCAGAGATGGGTGTTCCACTGCAGTTAGAGAAGCTGTATTCAGAGAAGTCTTTAAAGGACCTTTTCATACTTGAAACCAGTCTAAAGACTGTGGGTACTTGGATTCAGGAAAATAACCCAATATGGTCTAATAGTCCATAATAACAGTGAGTTATCAGCAGAACTGGCAATTGTCAGAAGTTGTTCACTTGAGCTTTTTACATATCAGAATCCTGGTTAATTCTGTGTGTAGGAAGCAAAACAGTTAGTAACCACACTTGTTAACAAAATATTTATTTCTGGAGCCTATTGATTCCAACATTATAAAACACTCATTTCCTGGAACGAGGGACTTCAGAATGAAGGGAGGTTTCATTTTGATGCTATTAAGAAAGACAGGTGAACCAAGAAAGTCAGAGGGAAAACTGAAATAGAAGACCATTTTCTTTTCATTATAAAGTGATCCAGATCCCTTCTCCCTGGGTGCTCTTTGGCTACTATTTCTTTCTTTCTTTCTTTCTTTCTTTCTTTCTTTCTTTCTTTCTTTCTTTCTTTCTTTCTTTCTTTCTTTCTCTTTCTTTCTTTCTTTCTTTTTTTGCGGAGACAGGGAAACACTCTAGAGACCCGGAAGAAGGTGTATTCTTCCTGGAAAAATTGGAAAGGTTTATTAAAACCAAGGGATAGGGTTCCTGCCGATTAGCTCAGTTGTTTAAAGTGCTGTTTGGGCAAACACTGTCAGGTACAGGGCACCGTGGTTGGATACTCAACTCCCAAAATAACCAAAAAATAAATTAATTAAAAAATAGTAATAAATAAAATAAAATCAAGATATTATTCAGCTGTGGTGGTACATGTCTGTAATCCTGGTATTCTAAGAGCATGAGGGACAATTGCACATCAGAGTCCTATCTGAACATCTTGGTGACATCCTGTCTCAAAGAATGAAAGAAGGGCTGGGGTCACAGTTCCATGAGAGGGCCCATGGTTCCTAGTACAATACATGAAAAACAACAAGCAAGCAAACAAACAAACCCACAAATCTCCAAAGCCCATAAGGTTCCCTAGATTGGATGTGAATTTGCAAAAATCCCAAGAAAAAGATCTAACATTAATAGGAGTAAAAGCTGTAAACCTTGAAAGAGACTCTTCACAAGTTATACCAACTCATACCAAACAGAAAGTTTCAACCTAAAACTAGAAAAGGAAATTGAGTTTAACAACACTATGTATACACACACACACACACACACACACACACACACATATATATAATCTGCAGATGTGATTAAATTTCATAACAATAGCACAGAATTGTAATGTAGCCCTTGAGCCCTAAGGTACTTACAATAACAGATAATTAAAAACACCATTCTCTCATTTCAGAAAAACTGAAGAAAAATAAAATGCCTCTCTCTAGTATAAACCGCAGAAACGCTTTTGGAGAGAACTTGTTGTATGAGGCTGTTCTATGTGATCATGCTGACCTTGTTCGTTGTTTTATTAAGAAAGGTGCCAATGTTAATCAGCCAAGTTATGCTGGTAAGTTAGGGTTGCCATGCATTGTTGTCCTGAAATGTGGTTAGCTGATACAGCAGAGTGGGCCTTATGCAAATACAGCAAAGTGGGCCTGAATGTACGTTCCAAATGAAGTTTCCAGGTATTCCTGCTTAAGAAGCTCTTCAGTGTTACTATGATCTGTCTCGGAAGACGTAAAGAGAGTGGTGGACAGAAGGAGAACAAGGTATTTCTCCTTCAGAGATGAGGGCA
>PVKA01049804.1:0-13053 GCA_004027165.1 Ctenomys sociabilis | reverse complement strand
GTGTTACAGATTTTCAAAGACAATAGCAAATTAACAATGGTTGTTCTATTACCTATTTTTATTGTCAAACCTGTTGTTCACATTAATGGATAGAGTTATGCAAGATTGAATGAATAACTTAATATTAATGCTTGCTTCCAATAGATCTTAATTTTTCCTTGTTTTTCTTATTTTTTAAAAATTTTACTTTAAAGAAAGTATAATAAAATTGATAAGACATTAGAAATGGTACACATTTAGAATATTGAGATGAGAAGTATTCAACCATGGTCTTTGTATTGTACATTGCTACCTTTAATGTAGTTGCTTAGATTGCAGATATTAGCATACAGTTAGTCAAAGTGAAAATTCTAAACATTAACTGCTGTTTGCAAAAAAATTCATGGAAATTATTAGTACGATCACCTCAGCCATCCTGTATATATACTTGCATGTATTTCCCTCCGTCCTTTTTTCCTCTTTTCTCCTTTCCCTAATCTTCATTGTTTAATACTTATGTTCAGTTTATTTCTGCTTTATTATATCTATTATACCTTTCAGATCTTATTTATTCTTTCAGGTCCTTACACTAGAGAGAGACAACACAGTCTTTACACATGTGGATCTGATTTGTTTCACCTAAGAGTTTGGTGATAGTAGCATAAGCTTACCTATAATTATGACCTCAAACTTGTCTTTCTTTGCAGTGGAGTAATACTCCATTGTATGAAAATACCACATCTCTTTTATCCATTCCTCAAATGATCAGCATTTTGGTTGTTTCCAAGATTTAGTTATGATGAATTGCAATGCTATAAACATGGATGCACATATATCACTGTGATATGATGTTTTCAGTTGTTTTGGGAAAATACTGAAAAGGTGAATAGCTGAAATAAAATGGGATTTGTAGTCCTAGACATTTGAGAAGTCTCCACACTGATTTCCATAGTGGTTATATCAGTTTACATTCTGACCAACAGTAGGGAAGGGTTCTTGTTTCCCCACAAGACTCTCTGGCATTTGTTATTAGTTTATTTCTTTATGACAGCCATTCTTTCTTGGGTGAGATTCTCTCTGTGTCTCTCTGTGTCTGTGTCTGTCTCTGTCTCTCTGTGTCTGTCTCTGTCTCTCTCTGTCTATCTGTCTCTCTCTCTGTCTCTCTCTGCCTCTCTCTCTGTCTCTCTCTCTGTCTCTCTCTCTCTCTCTCTCTTTCTCTCTCTCCCTTTCTCTCTGTATTTTAGGACAGGCTCTCCAGGGTCTCACTGTGTAGATTGGACTCATAGTGCTCCTTCTGTTTCCAGCTTCCCAAGTTCTGGGATTACAGGTATGTACTACCGTGCCCAGTCTCAATCACTGCCTCAGCATGCCCCAGGGTCAGGGCCAACACGACAGGCCCAGGGATCAAACTCTCAGCCCCTTCACCTGCCTAAGCAAGCACTTTCATCTGCTGAGCTACTTGGCCCAATGGTATCTCAATGTTGCTTTAATTTGCAGTTCTCCAATGGCCTGTACTATGGAACATTTTTTTCATTTATTAGTTTGTGACTTGTATTTCTTCTTCTGAGATGTGTTTATTCTCCTCAGATGCCCACTTTTGGATTGGGTCTTTAAATTTGGGGAGTCTAATTTTTTTTTTACTTATATACATATTACAGATAGAAGTCCTTTGTTTGAGTGATTATTGGTTAAGATTTTTTTCCAAATTTGTGGCTAGTCTTTTCACTTTGTTGATTGTTTTTTGTTTTTTTAACATGCAGAAACTTCTCAATAAGATGAGATCTCAGTTGATGATTGTTTGAAGTATTTCCAGTGCAGTTTGGTTTTTGACCATGTAAATTCTGCCTAACCTATGTCTTCGAGATTTTGACCTACAATTTCTTACAGTAGATTTAGCATCCCTGGGATGAATTCTACCTGGTCTGTGTTCTATTTATTAAGAATTTTTGCTTCTATGTTCATGAGGGAGATTGTTCTGTAATTTTCTTTTTTGGCTGAGTCTTTCTCTGGTTTTTGTACCAGTATAATACTAGCCTCCAGTGATGATTTGGTGAGTATTGCTTCCCTTTGAATTTCACTGAAGAGTTCTCAGAGTATTGGGATTAAATTTTCTCTGAACGTCTTGTGAGATGCAGCTGTGAATTCATCAGGACCAGGGCTTATCTTTGTTGGTGAGCTTTTCATTATATTTTCAATTTCATTGGCTGATATTGGGTTATTCAGAGTTTTCATTTCTTTTTGATTCAGTTTTGATGATTTGTACCTACCTAGGAATCTGGCCATATCTTCTCAGTTTTGTGAGAGTAACAATTTCCAAAATAGCTATTGATGATTTTCTGAATTTCCAGAGAATCTAAGATAATTCTGTCATTTTCATACCTTACCCCATGGATTTAAGATTTTCTTCGTCTTTTTGATGAGGTTGGCTAGCAGTTTAGAAAAACCATTTAACCTTACAAAGAAACAGCTCTTTGATTCATTAACTCTTTGAATTGTTTTCTTCATCTCAATTGCATTAATGTATGCTTTAATCATTATAATTTTCTGCCTTCTTTGGGCTTGGGGCTTGGTTTGCTCTTCTTTTTTTTAAAGGCTCAAATTGCAGCACTAGAGTATTTATTTGTTCTCATTCTGTTTTCCTAATGTATGAGTTCACTGCTATAAATTTCCTGCCAAGAACTACTTTCATTACATCTCACAAATTATAGTAAATTATGTTTGACTTTTCGTTTGATTGCAGATATTGTTCAATTTCATCTATAACCCATGGTTGCCAAGGAGGGTGCTATTTAATTTCCATATGTTTATGAGTTTTGGGAGGTTTCTATCTTAATTAGATTCAAGTCTCATTGCACTATGGTCAGATAATATACATGGGATATTTTCAGCTTTCTTGCATTAATTTAAGCATGACCTATGAAGTAGTATGTGTCCATTTTAGAAAACATCCCCTGTGCAGCTGAAAAGAATGTGTATTGAGATAATTTTGTGTGGAACACTCTGAATATGACCCCTAAGCCCAAGTATTCAAAGGTTTAGTTCAGTTCTGCTTCTTCTTTGCTAATTTTTGTCTACTTGACCTATCTTTTTGAGATAAAGGGACGCTGCAGTTCTTTCATATGATTGCAATATTGGTTATTATATTTTTCATGTCCATTAAAATTTGACTTAGTAAGTTGGGTGCTCCCATACTTGATGCATATATATATTTATGACTGTTATCTCTTTCTCTTCAATTTTTCCCTTAACCAGTAAGTAGTGACTTTCTTTATCTTGATTGATCATGCTTGGTTTGCAGTTCAGATTGTCTGTGAACAGGATAGATACCCCTACTTTTTTCTGAGCACCTGGAGTATGTAGTATTATTTTTCATTCATTGACTTTCAGACTATGAATTTCTTTATGGGTTAAATGTGCCAAATGTATACAACACATTGTTGAATTTTGTTTTCTAACCCACTGTGTCAGTCTATTTCTTTCAATTAGTGAATTGAGTCCATTTACATTGATGGTTATAAATGAGATTTATTGACTTTTGATTGACATGTTATTTACCTGCTGTTGTGTACCCCTTTTGTTCCTATGTTTCATTGTTTGCCCTATTTGGTGAATTCTTTCCATTCTCATTCATGGAGTTGTGGTCATTTTGGTCCCTCTTGAGAAAAACTTTTAGTAGTCTCTGTAGGGCTGGCATTGTCATCATGAAATTCTTTAGTTGTTCTTTGCCATGGAAATATTTCACTTCTCCATTAAACTTGAAAGAGAGTTTTACAGGGTATAGCAATTTGGGTTGGAATTTATTTTCTTGTAAGACTTGTACTTTGCTACATGCTCCTTGGGACTTGATGGTTTGTTAACAGAAATCTGTCATTATTCTTCTGGGTTTACCTTTAAATGTGATCTATTTCTTTCTCTAGTGGCCTTTACTATATTATTCTTGTGATGAACTTCTGGGATCTTGATTATTATATTTCTGAGTGTAGATTTAATTGGGTTGATATTTTTTGGAGTTTTATATGCATCAGTTACCTAACTGTGAGATTGTTCTCCCATACTTAGGAAATTTTCTGTTTTTACTTCTGCCCACATTCTTTTTCTGTCATTTTGCTTGCTCCTTTTTTTCTCATTAATGCCTATTAGTCCTATGTTGTTTGTCTTTGCATGGTTTTGCTTTGTAGAATTATTATTTCCTGGATCTTTGTTGTTTTTAAGAGAGTTTTCCTTTCCTGGTCACTAGACGCAATGGTGTCTTTAAGGTCTAGAAGTGTATATTTACTTTCGTTCAAATAGTTTTGCCAATTTTCAAGGGCTGACCAAATAGCTCAAAGGGTTAAAGAGCCTTCAAGCAGGCACAGGGTTCAAGGATTCATTACCCAGGCTTGCAGAGCTGGCCCCACCTGCAGGGCATGCTAAGAGACCTATTGAGACCAGGCATGGTGGCTCACACATGTAATCCTAGCTCTTGGGAGGCTGTAAACAGGTGAAAAACTATGGGTCCAATCTAGTAGTGAGACCCTGAATATCCTGTAAACCCTTCCCTAAAATTAAAAAAAAAAAAGGTTTTGCCAACTTTCAACGCAGTTTTAAATTTCCTTTATTGCCCTTTGAATCTATTTCATGCATTCTATTTTTTTCTATATTGTTCATTCAAAGTTTCCAATATTTTTCTCTTCTCCTCTTTGTATTTATCAGTATCTTCCATAGAAATGCTTAGTAATTCTTTAACTATAGTTATCTTTTTTTACCTTGAAAATTATTTTTTGTCTGATTTCCTCTATACCGTTTTGCAGTTGTTGCTTGACTTTATTTGCTGTTATTTCAGAGACTTCAGGTGTGTAACTTCTAATTTCTTCTATGCTGATGTCACATGGGTTTGTTCTGGATGGGCTCAGGGTCTGAGACTGTAGTTTGTTCCTTTTTTTGTCATTCTGTATTTCAAAAATATACTTTATTTTGATTTCTGTGATACATTCTTTGTGAAAGTTTGATAGTGCTTAGCTATATGACTACAATGAGAACCTTTCTGTAAATGGTCTGTCCTTCAAGTATTTCTCCTGTGCCAGACATTCTTGTTTTGTGTATTTCCCAAGATGGTGCTGTTTCTATGGATTGAGACTGAGATATTGGTTTCTGTTTGTCATTGTCCTCTATTTTTGGTATAAGGCTTTGGTGAGGTTATTACCCAAGCATTTCCTAATATTATTACCCAGGGAAGAACGTGTGAATGAGGTATAAATATCATATCCTATTTATAGTAGTATGATTAGCAATACTAACAGCAGCTAATGAAATTTAGAAATTGATAAACCTTTGTAACTAGTGGATTTGTCCTTTAGACCATAGAAGCCAATATTATAGCTATATAACAAAGCAGATCATGAATTGGGAATTTTTATTTAAATTAGTTCCCTTAACCAAGCCTAAGCCCACAGTGTGAGTGAGACCTTCTTCCATGCTCTCCAGAACCATCCACCCCTCCTGAGCCAGCCCAAGCACATCACATGAGTGAGGAATTCCACTGCACTCTTGGGACTTCTCCAGACTCAGCCCAAATCCAAGATGTGCAAGTGTGTGGGAGGACTTCTGAGATCCCCTATACCTCTTGGACCCTTCCAGACCCAGCCCAGGCTTGGCATACCGGCCTGGGATGACACTCTGCACCTGAAGTCTCTGCAGAAAGACTAGGGGCCAGAACCATGCAGCAAATCTAGATGCAGAACGTCTTGCAAGAGAGGCACAACAGGTTCACTTCCAAGGACTACAGCAAGAAGGAGCTGAGCATAGCAGCCAGACACAAGCCATGCACGACTGGATGAACTCAAACTTAGCAGATCAGCACTTGAATTTCAGTACATGTTAAGGTTATAACTGCACCAAAGCTCTACACCAAAGGTCACAGGACAGTGCTATACAAAATGACAAAGAGAAGGAGCAAAATGCAATCTCAGGACTCAAGTCCACCCAAAATAAGTGCAACGCACACTACCACAGAAGAAAATGGGAATCACACAGCTGAAAGGTCTGTGTGAACTAAAGGAATAACAGTAGAAAGGTATAGAAGAACTCAGATCAGAAATAACCGCTGATATATAAAAAAGATAACTTTGAATTAATCGCATGTGAGGTAAAAAATAAAATGCAGAGGCACAGAGGAAATAAGATCAGAAATAATCTCTGTAATAAAATAACTAATAACTGCTTCTCCTGAAGGCACTGATAAAAAAATAGAGGAGATTACAAAAAGGACGGGTTTCTTGAAAGAGCGGTACAGGAAAGAAATAGATCACATGAAGTAGAGTCAAAGAGATATAGAGGAACTTAAAATATCAATAACAAGTGTGCAAAACAATTTGAGTGAAAGTGAAGATACAGTTTCAGATTTTGAAGATGCTGTTGATGCTACTGAAAAGGTAAGAAAAGGTCTCTTAGAAACAAGTAAGACGCAGGAAAAATAATTCATCACCTGCAAGATGATGCAAAGATGAACAACATGAGACTAATAGGCATCAATGAGAAAGCAGCCAATACAAAAGATATAAAAAGAATATGGGCAGAAGTAATAGCAGAAACTTCTCAAAAATGAGGAAACAATCTGACATTCAGTAAACTGAAGCATGCAGAATTCCAAAGAACAGCAACCCAACTAAAAACACAACGAGACATACAATAGTTAAGATCCCAGAAATCCAGCACAAAAACTATATACCAAAAGCCACTAAAGAAAATAAACAGATCATATTTAAAGGGAAACCCATCAGAATTATGGCAGATTTCTCTTCACAAATCTTGAAGGCAAGAAGAGCATGGAGCAGAGTACTTCAAGTCCTCTATGAAAACAAATTCCAGCCCAGACCACTATAACTTGCAAAACACTCTTTCAAGTTTGAAGAAGAAGTAAGAAACTGCCATGACAAAGAACAAGTAAAGAAATTCATAGTGACAAAGCCAATCCTACACAGACTACTAAATGATGTTCTAAAGAGGAACCAAAATGACCAGAACTCCATGAATGAGAACAGAAGGGACCCACTAAATAGGGCAAACAATTAAACACAGGAGCAAAAGGAGTAAGCGACAGCAGGTAAATAACATTTCGATCAGAACTCAATACATCTCAATTATAGCCATCAATGTAAATGGACTCAATTTACCAATTAAAACAAATAGACTAGCGCAGTGGATTATGAAACAAAATCCAACAATATGCCATGTACAAGAAACACACTTAACTCATAAAGAAATTCATAGGCTGAAGGTCAAATGGTGGAAAACAATACTACATGCCACATGTCAGAAAAAGCAGGGGTAGAAATCTTGCTATCAGAAAGTCCTAACTTCAAACCAAGAATGACCGAAGAAGTCTACAATATACTGGTTAGGGGAAAAATTCAAGAGTAAGAAGTAACACTCATAAATATGTATGCACCAAACATGGGAGCACCAAACGATATAAAGCGAATCTTAATATATTTGAAAAATCTAATATACAATACCAAAATCTTAACAGGAGAGGTTAACATGCCTTTAGCCCAAAAGGATAAGTCAAGCAGACAAAAAAATTACAAAGAACTAGCAGAACTGAATTAGAGCTTGAAACAAATGGACTTCGTGAACATGTACAGTGTTTCAACCAAATAAAGCTGAATACACATTTTTTTCATCTGCTCATGGGTCATTTTCAATAATAGACCACATACTGGTCCATAGGTAATGCTTAAGTATATGCAAGAAAACAGAAATTATCCCATGCATATTATCTGACCACAATACAATGAAACTGGAAATAAATGACAAAAGAAAGCAGAAAAATCCCACACATATGAGGAAATTAAACAACACCCTACTCAGCAACCAATGGGTCACAGATGGAATTAAATAAGAAATTCAACAATGTTTACAATTCAGTGATAATTCAACCACAATTTATCAGAATTTATGGGTTGTGATGGAAACAGTCTCAGAGGAAAATTCATAGCTGTGAACTCATATATTAGGAAAACGGAATGGGAACAAATAAACACCATAATGTTGCACCTCCAAAATGTAGAAAGGGAAGAACAAACCAAACCCAAAGCACAAGACAGAAAGAAATCATAAAGATTAGAGCAGAAATTAATGAAATGAAAATGAAGAAAACAGTTCAAAGAATTATGGAATCAGAAAGCTGGCTCATTGAAAGATTAAATAAAATTGATAAGCCTCTAGGAAGGTCCTCAAAAAGAAAAAAGAAAAAATTCAAATACAAGCTATAAGGCATGAAAAGGGTATAATTATCACATATTCAGTGAAAATTCAGAAGATTATCAATAGCTTCTTTGAGAATTGTTATTCTCAGAGAATAGAACACACAGAGAAAAATGGACAGATTCCTAGAAAGGTACAAAGGACCAAAGGTGAATCAAGAAGATAAAACAATTCTCAATAACAGCTAATGAAATACAAGATATAATAAAAAAAAACCTTACCAACATAGAAAATTTCAATTCCTAATGGATTCACAGCTGAATTCTACAAGATATTTATAGAAGATATAATCCCTATGCTCTTCAAACTCTTCAATGAAATTGAAAAGGAAGCAATCCTCCCAAAATGGTTCCTGGAAGCAAGTATTATATACTGATACCAAAAGCAGGAAAAGACACAACTAAAAAAGAGAACTAAAGGCCAATCTCTCTTATGAACATAGATGCAAAAATCCTAGCAAATAAAATACAGCAAATCATCAAGAAGATCATACACCATGACCAGGTAAGATTCATCCCAGGATGCAAGGATGTTTCAATATATGTGGATCTATAGATGAAACACACTATATCAACAGATCCAAATCTAAAAATCACATGATCATATTAATTGAAAAAACCTTTGACAAATCCAAAAGCCATTCAAGTTCCAAGTCCTACAGAAAATTGGAATAGACGGCCTCTATTTCAATGTATTAAAGCTATCTATGACAGCCAAGTGGCTTACATAATTCTATATGTGGAAAAACTGAAACATTTTATTCTCATATTGGGTACAGGACAAGGAGGTGCTCTATCACCCTTCTTATTCAGTATATTTTTGGAATCATGAGCTAGAGCCATTAGACAAGAGAGAGAAATAAAAGGAATAAGAATAGGTAAAGAAGTTAAATTATCATTATTTGAAGATGACATGATACTCTACTTGGAAGACCAAAAAGACTCTCCAAGAAGCTACCAGCATTGATACAAAAATTCAGTATCATAGCAGGATAAAAAGTCAACACCCAAAACTCAATATCATTCCTCTGCACAGGTAAGAAACACACTGAGAGAGAAAGTAGAGTAACAATACCTTTCATAAAAGCACCGTGGAAAAATGAAATACCTTGGAATTAATCTAACTAAAGATATCAACGCGGCCAAACATTGTGCTGGAAAAACTGGTCTTTACATGTCAAAAACTAAAACTTCACAGTAAACGGAGGTCCCAGTTGTTAATTATTTCAGGTATTACTCATGCAATTTGATTTTTTTTTCAGAAAATTAATTCTGCCTAGCCCTATGTCTTCAAGAGTTCCTCCTTTCCAGGTCTATCACCATACACTAAGCTAAAGTTAAAATGGTTTAAGGATCTAAACATTAAAAGAGAAACACTAAATCTCCTGGAAGAGAAAATAGGAGGAACTGTTGAAGATAGCGAGCCAAGAGTTCATGAAAAATCAAATCTCATGAGTAATACTTGAAAGAATTAACAACTGAGACCTGCTCTTATTGAGAAGCTTTTGCACATCTAAAGAAATTACCAACAAAGTGAAAAGACAACCCGCATAATTTGAAAATATATTGACTAATAAGCACTCAGACAATGGTCTGCTCTCTAGAATTTATAAAGCACTGAAAAACATAGCTTAAAGACTCAATCCAAAAATGGGCATCCGAGATGAACACGCAGATAGAGGATGAAACACTGAGATACCATCTCACCCCACAAAGAATGGCTATCTTAAAGAAATCAACCAACAACAAATATTGGAGAGGCTGTGGGGAAAAAGGAACTTTTCTCCACTGCTGGTGAGAATGTAGACTGGCGCAACCATTATGGAAATCAGTGTGGAGACTGCTTAAGAAACTAGGACCGGAAATCCCACTCAAACCAGCTACCCCCCTACTTGGAATTTTTCTGGAGGAACATAAAATGTCATATTATAGTGACATGTGTGTACCTATATTTATAGCAGCATAATTTGTGATAGCTAAACCTTGGAAACAACCAAGATGCCTATCACCTGAGAAATGGTTGAAAAAGTTGTGGTATTTTCATACAATGAAGTATTACTTATATATGAAGAATGATAAACTTGAAGCATTTATACTTATGTGGATGCCCCTTGAAGATATACTCATAGGTGAAATAAACTAGACCCACATGTGTAACTATCATATAGTCTCTCTAGTATAACTGCTCAAAAGAAGAAATAAAAATAGAAAGATATAGCACAATCAAAAAGGAAGTGATAACTTGAGAATTAGGCAAAAAGAGAGGGCAAGAAGAAAACATAGGAAACATGACATGGTCATGTGCACATTTATGTACACAAGATGGATAAGGCAGTGATCCTGAGAATCTTCAATAGGTTTTGAAAGTAGAAGTTACTTAGTAGGATTCTGCCTTGAATAATTATATTTGCTGATACCTGTGAACTAAGCAACTGCACTGAAAATAGCAATGTGTAATGGTAGGGTCATGCTTGGAATGCCTGTCATTCTGGTCTTCTAAACACTTACTGCTTGTCATGACATACCAGTTACTCCCATATTGTCTCTGAAGCAAATGTTTTTTAAGGAAAATGGGTAATGAATGAATGCAATAGACAAGGAAAAAAATCACAGGACTGTCCTGCTATAATGCTATAAATGATTAGATCTTTAAATTTATGTGTAAAAATATGTAATTGTCTATTCCTATTTTTTAAATATTTTTTATTGTTTTTCTTTGTATTCTGTATGGACTTAAAGTTTAACATATCAATACTTGCTGGAAAATACCTGTCCCATGTTATAACTATTATGTTTGATATTCAGATGGATAAGGAGGTTAAAGCTCAACTGCCTGTGTTGTTGGACAATAATAATAATACATTTATCTTCTGGAGCATTAACAACCTAAGTTTGCTGATCAAAACTTAGAGAAAAAGAAGGGCTGCAAGGATAGCCAACATTTTGGCTCTAGCCTTTCAAGTTTAGTGAAGACTCAGGACATAGGAGAATTTGTACTGTAACATCATGTAACTCAGCTGTGTCCCAAATTTTCTGATCATGGGGGAGATTATGGGGCCACAGAGGAAAGTGATCAATGATGTAAAGTGTGCCTAAAGAGGTTCACATGGAGAGAAATCATTCTCTCAGGCTTTCACAGAGAGTAAATTGGTCAAGCAATGGCCGTGACTCATCCTCATGGCTGACACTGACAAAGGATCTACACTCTGCTGTACAGGGTTTCAGGATAAATCCTGAGGGGTTTTGACTCACCTTAACAGATTCAAAAGTTACATTTCTCTCTATAAAGCTTTTGCTGTATCTTGGTCTACACATCCGGCAGAAATAAAGTATAAAAATTAAATCCATATTAATATGCTGAGCTATAAAATGCACAAATTAATAACTTCTGACATTGCTTATGGAAAGCCCTCTTGTATTATGGACTACTGGACTATATTGAAGTACATTGCTGAATTCATATACCTACAATATTTAAATTACAATGGAATACCCTTCTCTAACAAAACAAAAAGAAAGAGCTAGAAATGAATGACCATTTTGTATTGTACATTTAAAATAGTTAGGATAAAAATACAGACACATTCTGTTAATTCCATGAATGGAAAGATTTGTTCAAATAGTGTCTGTGGACAGGATATCATGTCTGCATCTTGTACTATGATAAGCACTAAGACAACATTGTGCAATGTAATAATTATTGAACTGTCCTACTAATTGGTTTTGAAACTTTCTCACTTCTGTTTCTCAATAAAATTATTTAAAAAAACAAAAAACAAAGAAGGAAATAAATATCTAACAATGGAAATGTGAGAACAAACACATGTACATATTACAGCTTTTGGTACATAAAAAATAAATAAATAACTTAGTTCCCCTGTGTTCTGTCTGGGCACCTCCCTTTCATGTACCTGGAGTCTTCCAGGCATTCTAGTTTACCTTATTTACCTTCTACCTTCTTCATTTCATGAGGATGGTCCTGTAGGTCTCAGCCTAATAGTTTGCCTCAGCTCTCCGGGGTCTAGTTCTATTCAAGTTGAACTTTTCTGAGTGGGCCTAGCTTGCATCTGGCTGTTGTGCTTGGTTACTTCTGGCTGCACCCTGCCAACGTGCACCAGCTTGCTTGGCCATGTGCTGGGCTCAGCATTTCCTATCTAGAGTTTAAGCCTATATGGGAGGTCAGACATTTATTTGCAGGCTGCTTAAATTTCACGTAAATGTTTTATATTTAAGTAATAATATTGTTAACCATGCTGGAGTTGAGGGGAGAGATTCATTTTAAAGTCATTTAGTATACAGATATTGTCAATTACACCTTTGAAATTGGTATCACCCAAGAAATTTGAAGAAATATTTTAAAAATTTCTGAGCCCTGTATTATTAAAACCTTTTTCTTTCTGCCTTGTGGCCTGAATTATATTAATTTTGTCCACATTTTTAACACTGCTTTTGTATTTCAGCAAGCTAGGACTTTTTATTTTCATTTACAAACAATAACCATAGAAATAAATCATGTGAAGCCTGGATTGGCCTCTCAGCACTTGGAGATTATTTTCGATCTGATTTCCTCTATATCCTTTTGCAAGTGTTTCTTGACTTCATTTACTATTATTTCTGAGATTTCAGGTGTGTGACTTCCAATTTCTTCTATGCTGATGTCTCATGAGTTTGTTCTCAGTGGGCTCAGGGCCTGAGATTGTAGCTTGCTTGCTTGCTTGCTTGCTTGCTTTCTTTCTTTCTTTCTTTCTTTCTTTCTTTCTTTCTTTCTTTCTTTCTTTCTTTCTTTCTTTCTTTCTTTCTTTCTTTCTTTCTTTCTTTCTTTCCTTCCTTC
>PVKA01049803.1:0-13054 GCA_004027165.1 Ctenomys sociabilis | reverse complement strand
AAAAAAAAAAAAAAAAAAAAAAAAAAAAAAAAAAAAAAAAAAAA
The DNA here is from genome assembly GCA_004027165.1 of Ctenomys sociabilis. NCBI lineage: Eukaryota > Metazoa > Chordata > Mammalia > Rodentia > Ctenomyidae > Ctenomys > Ctenomys sociabilis. The sequence goes on along the minus strand of PVKA01049803.1, from coordinate 13,010 downwards.
AAAAAAAAAAAAAAAGAAAGAAAGAAAGAAAAGAAAAAAGAAATGAGACTATATGCCTGAGATTCTTGACACCAAAGTACCTGAAATGTAAGTATGTATTTGATCACTGATAATCAGGAATTTTGTTAGCTTATTTTATTATTTGCTTTTTTTTTCCCGCAATGCTGGAAGCGAGCTAGGACCTTATGCTTGCCAAGCAGGTCCTCTACCCCTGAGCTGTACCTTCTCTGAGACCTACTAAGTTCCAGACCCAGGCAGTAGAATCACTATCAATCAGTGTTTTAGTAGGCCCTCCAGGTGACTAGGATGTCATAGATCTTGGCTTGACTTCTCACTAGGATTAAATGGTGCATTAACCCACTTTCCAGTCTGTGGGACCCCACACTCAGCATCCCTTGTTTAAAGGAGAAGAGGTTTCGTTGGTTCACAGTTTCAGTTCGTGGTTGGCTGGCACCGAGGCAGAGGCAGCACGGCTGAAGGACAAGAGAGTGTAGAGCAGCTTGGCTCACAGCGCAGAGCACCATGGAAGCAGAGCAGGGAAACATCCCCAGGAAGGAAGGGCTGGAGGCCAGCTGCAGACTCAAGGCCACACCTCCGTGACCCACCGAGACACACCTGGCATTATGCTCAGCCCATCCCTGAGCCAATCACACTGTCACTCCACCCTAGCCACCATATCCCACTCCTTGTCAAATTGTGACCCAAACACATCTCATTAAATCATATGCATTTAATCTTCCAATGAACACAATGATAAATTAATAATTTTGCCTAACACATTACTATCCTACTTATAACACAAAATGCAATAAAGTCCTTCCTCAAAGTCTCAACTGTTTCAGCATTTTTCAAAAATCCAAATTTAAGTCTTTTTGAAGACTTCAGGCAAATTATTAGCTGTGAACCTCTGTGAAAATAAAAACAAGTTATATGATCTTAAACTACAAGGGCACAGTATAGACATTCCTGTTTCAAAAAAGAAGACGAAGGCCAGGTATATAGCTCAGCAGCACAGCACCTGCCTGGCAAGCATAAGACCAAGAGCTCAATTCATGGTACCAAAAAAAAGAAAAAAAAAAAACAAAACAAGAGACAAGAGGCACAGGAAAGAACTGGACCAAAATAGGACAGAAATCCCAGAAGGACAAACATGGCAGAAAGGCACATGAGAGCAAAGCTGCTTAGTTCATGGTGCCCAGAAAACAGAACCAAGGAACAATGTTGAAGCAGAAGGGGGTGAGAGGGCCGGCGGTATAGCTCAGCGGACTAAGCGCTTGCTTAGGTAAGCGGAGGGACCAGTGTTCGATCCTTGGTTCCCTCAGCCGCGCCGGCCCCGCCTTCGGGTGCGCTGAGCCGGCGATGCAATCCGGGCGCGCGCCTGTAATCCCAGCACATGGGAGGCAAAAAGCAGGAAGATCGCTATGAATGTGGGCTGCATGCATAGTGAGACCCTGCACCAAAAAAATAGAAAAAGACAGAAGGGGTGAGAGACCTATAGACACTGACCCCCAGATCACTTCTCCGCGATCCACCCAGACCACCCTAGAAGTGGGTCCACCAATCCCTAGAATGGATCCCAAACCCAATCAAACCGGCATCCAATCAAATTCACACTCCACTCTAACTATCACACCGGGGAGCTTTAAAGATTTCAGATACCCATGTTTATTCTACCCAGATCCATCAGAATTTCAGGAGATGAAATCTGAGTATTAGAATATTTTTTGATACAGTGTCTCTTATATAGTTCAGGCTGGCCTTGAAATCACCTAGCTCAGACGAGGGTCAAATTCATAGCAATTCTGCTATCTCAGCCTCCCAAGTGCTAAGATTACAAGCATACAGCACATATGCCCAACGCATTAGAATTTTTTAAGGCTCCTTTGAGTGCCAGCAAGATAGTGCCGCAGACTGAGTCTGCCTAGGCATAGTGCAGGAACCAGGGTTCGACCTCTGGCATCAAGTGCCACACTGGCCCCCAGGTGCACTGAGCTGGCCACTTGGGCATGGTGGTACAAGTCAATAACCCGAGCACCAGGGAGGCTGAAAACATCAGGATCACTACACGTCTGAGCTGTGTAATGAGACCCTATACCAAATAACTAAAAAAAAAGAAAAAAAATTAGAATTAAATTTAAAATTAGAAATTAGAATTTTTTAAGACTCCTTATCCAAATGTACATCTGAGGTTTAGGAATACTCCTCTAGGAAAAGCTTTTGAAGAACAGAAGATTAAAACTTTTAAATTAGCCAGATGTGATGGTGTATACCTATAATCCCATTATTTGGGAGCCTGAGGCAGGAGGATTATCATGAATTTGAGATCAGCCTAGGCTCTATAGTGGGTTTAAGCCTGGACTGCATAGTGAGGTCCTTTATTAAAAAATTGTAAGTTTTCCAATATTTTTTACAGAAGAGATTCTAAAATATCCATTTCCATCATGCCACCTCATCCCAGGTTTGCCACGCAAGAAGAGAAACACAGGCTTATTCTGGCCTGGCCTGAATCTGCTCCAGCCCTTAGCCAGGCTGAATCTGGGAGCAAAAAAAGCTGAGCGTTTGAGCCTGGTGTTCATTTGTAACCACTCAGTGGCAAATTCACCCTGGAAGACAAGGAGGCATCTGCTTTGGGGACAAGAGAGTCTGGTGTGACCCAAATCCTTTACTTACTCATGCATCAAGGAAGAGCTATTATCAGTCCTAACTGTGCATTCCAGGTGCCTGAGCCAGGGAGCTCAGGCTCCCCCCGACCCCACTACACCTGCACTGATCACACAGCATAGCCTGTGCGTCCAAAATCCGGAACAGTTTCTCAGATAGAAAGAGAAGTTAGGGCAGAGTTCAGCAGTTACAGAAATGAAATGGAAGCCAGGGTTGCCCGGGGCCTGTGTGCTGTCCTGTGTAAGTGGTTGCCCAAGATTTGGCCTCTGGGAGCTGTGGACTTTCACTCCAGCCTTGCCTACAATTAGTGAGGATAGCCGCTGGCCTGTGGGTGAAGCACAAGTATTCCTCTGCTGTTTTAGGAAAGTAGGTAGTCTTGAACCAAGGGTGGATCTGCAGTCCTCAGACCCAGATGGAGATCTTGTTGTGCACCTCCTAATTATGTAACTTCTTCGGGTCCCAGTTTCTTCATCTGTTTACGAAAACATGGAGATTAAACTAGGTGGCCAGTGTCCCAGTCCTTAGCCCTATAATAACCGCATAGCTGCTTAGGAAATGATAGTTTCCCTTCCCTTTCCCAAAAAAAGGAAGGAGCAGCATGGGTGTGATTATTCAGCTGCCACAGCCTTGTGCTATGATACCCAGATACTCTTGTCTCAGTGTCTCTGAACTAATTATTTATATGTTAAACACTTCTCTGAAATTCCCCAGACAGCTTTGCAGTAAATTTATAGTTCAATCCACTTTCAGTACCTAATTAAGAAACTCAGATAGCAGAACATAAGTTTAATTCTTGTCAAAAGACAAAATTACAACAAACTTGGCTATAGATGTAGTTGGCTTTTATTTGTGGTTCGTAAATTAATAGAATGAGAGTTCCTACTGGGCAGTAGTACAGCAGTGGGTTTTGTGAAGCGAAAACAAAGAAGCAGAATTTTAAAAAAACAAAACAAAACAAAAAACCTGGTCGGTTAACATCAGGTTGCTTTCTCTACAAGAGTTAAAAGGAAGAAGGGGAACAAGCAGAACTTTCTTGTTAGCTGACGCATGTAGGTCAGAATCTCCAGGTTTCAGGGAATATTGGCTGATCTGGAGACTGGCCTGCTTCCTCAGAGTTTCACTTTGATTCCGTGGTATTTAGCACGGCTGATTCCATTTTGTTTTGTTTTGTTTTGTTGAGTTTGTAAGGGTTTCATGCATCAGTCCAAAACAATGACCTCCCATTTCTCCCTTTTTTTTTTTTTTTTTTGGCAGAACCAAGGATTGAACTCAGGCCCTTGCACTTGCCAGAGAAGCATTTATTCTACTGAGCCATCTCCCTGACCCTCTCTCATTTTTTTTTAACAGTCTAAAAGTATTATTGTAAAAACTAGCATGACTCGCTGTGAACCCTGTCTCATAGACCACACTTGTTTTGCTAAAGGGTTGGCGTTTCTTCCAGACTTTCATTTTTTAGATTTGGATCCAGCTGGGCATGGTGGCACATGTGTATAACACTAACATTTAGGAAGCTGAGATGGAGACTTGAGTGTTCAAGATCAACCTGGGCTACACACAAAGTTCAAGGCTAGCCTGGGCTATATCGCAAGACTAGCTCAGAAAGCAAAAATCAGCCAAAAAGATTTAGGGTCATATTTCTTTATGTTCTCACAGGATTGAGGACTGAGTTTCTAGGAGAAAGAAAGGGACTTAGGGGGAAAACAGGCTATTTCCTTGAAGAAGAGACAGTCCCCTCCTTTCGATCTCCTGGTCCTCTGAAGTGTGTACATAAACTTCACATTCCCAGCCTAAGAATCTAACACCAGCTCTCTTGGGATAGTCAGTGACAGTACCTTATTTGCATACATTTGCATAGACATGGAAGTGAACCTGAAAAATAAATTAATTAAGGCACCCAAGAATAATCGCAATCAATAATCAACTGCATTCCAAGGTGGTCTGCGGGAAGCAAGCAGCAGGAGCTCAGCGCAGAGCAGGGCTACAGCACAGAAGCAGCTACTGCTCTGGAACCTTCCTGAAGCAAGGGCCAGAAAGCCAGTGCCTCGGAGACCTGAGGTCCTCTTCTGCTCTTTCTGTGTTCTCAGCTCCTGCTTCCTTCCTGCCTTCCTTCCTGAGCCCCAGCGAGTCCTCAGACTTCAGATAGCTTCTGATATCGGGGAAGAAAAGGTACATAACTGGACACACACACCCTTGGCAGTGTCCACCCACCCAGGAGAATCTCACAGCAGCTCCAGAAGGGCAAACAGCCACGAGTGAACCCTCAGTGTGGAGCCTTTTTTTTTTTTTTTTGTCTTTTTGAGACAGGGTCTCACTATGCAGTTCAGGCTGGCCTCGAGCTCACTTTGTAGCTCAGGCTGGTCTCGAACTCACAACAATCCTCCTGCCTCAGCCTCCCGAGTGCTGGGATTACAGGCATGCGCCACCACGCCCGGCTAGTGTGGAGCCTTGTAAGGAAATCTCCAAGAGGACAGGCAGAGGGGCAGACCTGGGGGTGGGGAGATCTTGGCCCTGATCCATTCCACCTGCTTCAAAGTACACCATCAAAGTTCCACACTGTTTTCTTCCTATGTCTGCAGAGTCCTTTGTTCTCTGGCCATTGCTGGCTCCAGGAGAAACCCAGACCGATTGTTCCTAAGTTTGGGTTTCCACTGGCTCTCTTCATCTAATGAGCTGTCATTCAGAGCTCTGCCTCCGAAGCAAAGCAGTGAGGGAGGAAGTGGGAGGGGATCTTGTGTGGTGGCTCTCACAGCTGGGCTAGAGGGAAGTCTGGACTATCTTGACCTCTGGCCTCAAATTCCACTCTCAAGGAGCTAAACTGTTTTGTTTTGGTTTTTTTGATGCTAGAAGTTGAACCCAGGGCCTTCAAGTCGAGCTGCATTCCCAGATCTTTTTTTTTATTTTTTATTTTGAGACAGTGTCTTACCAAGTCATTACATTGCCCACACCGGGCTCAAATTTGTAGTCCTCCTGCCCCAGCCCCTTCCAGAGAGCTGGGATTACAGGTACTCACCACCATGCCCAGCTAAGCTAGCCTACTTGCTTGCTTGCTTGCTTTCGTTTTTCTTTCTTTCAAGATAAGGCTTGGCTGCTCTGTAATTCAGGCTGCCCTTGAACTGACTATGTAGCCCAGCTGGCCTCAAAATCATGGCAGCCCCCTGAGTGCTGGAATCACAAGCACATGCCACCACGCTCAGCTTCACCTACACTCCTTAGCCTCTGAGTCTCCTGACGAGAGCCTCCAACTGTGGGGAAGGTCCCTGGGTCCTGTGTTTCCCTCAGGCCAGAGCCACTACAGTGGCATGGCTATAGTTGTTCTCCCTTACAGGACAGTCCACTGGAATGTCTGGAAGAGAAGGCCCAGGTCTCTGTGCTTCCACAGTCCAGGCTGAGTCCTACAGGCCCCTCCAGTGGAGTCCTTTCTGTGGAACATTCAGAAGGCCCTCTTGTGACATAGCTCTAGGTCTGAGGTTGTGGCTCAGTGGTGGATCACTGGGCTAGCATGCATCAGGCCCTGGGTTTAACGCCCAGTACCAGGAGGAAAAACAAAAGTCACAGCTGCTGCCAGAGGAAAGCCCTGGAGAAAGAGACTGCAGCTTTCTCTGCAGCCTCAGCTTCTCTGTGGTCGTGTTCAGCCACGACCTCCCACAGAGCCCCAGGGGTTGTTTCTTCCTGTGGCCAAAGCCATGGACCAGGGCCAGGGAGATAGCACAATGGTCTACGCACCTGCCTAGCAAGCGCAAGGTCAGACCTCTGGTACCGCATGCCATGCTGGCCCTGAAACAGAGCACTGGGGAGGCTGAGACAGGAGGATCACTATGAATCCAAGTTGTGTAGCAAGGTCCTGTACCAAATAAATAAAGAAGCCATGAACTAAAACCTCCCCCTTCCACTTCTCTTCATTCGCCCGCCCCACAGGAGGGGTTTCACACCGTGTGTGGTTGGTTGACCCTCACGGACCATGGTTGTCATGCCTGGGACTCCTGTGCAGTAAACCGGAATCAGCAGGTTGGGTCCAAAATTCACTAAGAAAGACAGCAGCAGATGTGAGTAAAGAGTTGAAAGTTCATGTCCAGAATCCCTTACCTGCAATTCTGAAATCCCACAGCTCTGAAAATAAAATGCCATCCACACACACATTTAACACATTTGCCGTTAAAGTCTACTTAAAGTGGTGTCAAACAAAAGTAAATAAATGAATAAGTGAAACTATTCATAGTTTCTCTCCCACTAAAGATGGTTATGCCTATCCATTTTTCTAGTCTAATAGAAAATATTGGTATTTTTTCTTTCTTTGTTTTTTTTTTGGTAGAACCTGGGATTGAATTTAGGCCTTTGTGCTTGCCAGGGAAGAGTTTATTCCACTGAGCCATCTCCCCAGTCTCTATTTTTTCTAATAGAGTATTTTTCTCTTCTATTTTATCCTTTATTTACTTATTTATTTAATGCTGGCTCAGACCCTGCTGAAGGTCATAATAAAACATGTGCCCTGTGATCAAATTATATGGCTCAATGATTCGGATAAGGGATTGTAAACACACATTGTTACAAGGTAGAGGCTAGGCCCTATCAAAGCATGAGTGTTATTATTTAGAACACCTTACAGAATATGATTAGGAAAGTAGGCTGAGGAGCTGTCAAGATAACCCAGTGGACTACGTGCCTGCTGAGGCAAGTGCAGGGACTGGGGTTTAATCCCTGGCACCCAATGCTCTGCCAGCCCCGCCCTTGGGCACGCTGAGCCAGCAGCTGAGACTGGGTGCGGTGGTGCAAGCCTGTAATCCCAGTGCTGGGGAGACTGAAAATAGGAGGGTCACTAGGAGTCCGGGCTACATAGTGAGACCCTGTACCAAGTACATTAAAAAAAAGAAAGAAAGAAAGAAAGAAAGAAAGAAAGAAAGAAAGAAAGAAAGAAAGAAAGAAAGAAAGAAAGAAAGCAAGCAAGCAAGCAAGCAAGCAAGCAGGCTGTGAATTAGCCCTGCTAAATTCAAACCCTGCTTCCACCAGTGACTGCAGTGCGACCCCATGAACACTTCTTAATTCCTCTGCATGTGCTGTTGTAGACTGATGCTTGTCTTACACCCTTTCTCCAATTCGTGCTGGAGTCCTACCCCCTAGAACATCAGAATGTGACTGTACTAGAGATGATGCCATTAAAGAGATAATTAAATTCACAAGAGGTCATACGGATGGGCCTTAACTCCATCTGACCAATGTGCTGACGAAAGGAAGATTAAGCTGGGTGCAGCAGCACACACCTGTAGTGCCAGCTGCTTAAGAGCTAAGGCAAAACAATCACTTGAAGGGGCCGGGGGGATGGCTCAGTGGAATAAGTACTTCCCTGGCAAGCGCAAGGACTTGAGTTCAATCCCCGGTTCTGCCAAAAAAAATGAGTCCCGGAGTTTGAGGCTGGCTTAGGCAACAAGACAAGAGCTTGTCTCAGAACAAGAGCAAAAAAGATTGACACAGAGAGAGGCACCAGGATGCATGTGAACAGGCTAGGTGAGAAGATATCCTGCAGGCAGCCAGCTGCAAGCCCAAGAGAAGGATCTCTTTTCTAAACCATGTGTTCTATGCTAGTTGGCTATGATGGTCTTAGCAAGCTAGTATCCATCCTTATTGGAGACAACAGCAGTGGAACACAAACCTCAGAGTTGTGTAAGAATCTAATACAATTCTGGCATAGAGTCAGTAGTCAAGAAACATTAACTAGCATTATAAACCAGATGAAGGCAGATCAATGGGATTTATCACATTCATTTGCTTTTTCTTTTCTTTTCTTTCTTTCTTTCTTTTTTTTTTTTTTTTTTTTGTCTTTTTGAGACAGGGTCTCACTATCCAGTTCAGGCTGGACTTAAACTCACTTTGTAGCTCAGGCTGGTCTCGAACTCACAACAATCCTCCTGCCTCAGCCTCCTGAGTGCTGGGATTACAGGCATGTGCCACCATGCCTGGCTCATTTGCTTTTTCATACCAACAAAATGTATAGGGCTAGACCAGTGATGGTGAACCTTTTAGAGCTTTCAATGACACAGACAGCCTGCTGAGGTACATGTGCCATAGTTCACCTCCTGTGGCCTAAACCATTTCTCTTCCTGAACTGCAGATTCATGCATACCACCGAGTGCCTATTCAGGAGCTCTACTTGGATAAATAAAGCACATTTCCCACAAGCCTGTTTGCTATGGTGGAATGTTTGTCCCCTTTAGGACTCAAATTAAAATTTAATTGCCATGATGGCAGTATTAAGAAGTAGGACCTGTAAGAGGTGGTTAGGTCATGATGGGGCAGATTGGTGCTGTTTAAAAAGACAAAGTCAAGCCGGATGTGGTGGTGCAGGCCTGTAATCCCAGCACTTGGGAGGCTGAAGCAGGAGGATTGCTGTGAGTTCGAGCCCAGCCTGAGCTACAAAGTGAGCTTAAGGCCAGCCTGGACTGCATAGTGAGACCCAGTCTCAAAAAGACAAAAAAATAAAATAAAAAGACAAAGTCAGAGCTGTGGCTGTGGCTCAGGGGTAGAGTGTTTGCCTGGCATGCACAAGACCCTCCATGGTAGAGTAGTAGACCCTAGATGCACAGGGGCCTGGATTGATCCCCATTATCACAAAAATGTGAAGTAAAGAACCATCTCAGGCCCCTTTTCTTCTCTCTTCTCCATCTATTTTCCACTGATATAGTGGCTGAATTAGCAAAAAGGTACTTACCTTTTTGGTGCTGCCGCCATGCTCTTGGACTTCCCAGCCTCCAAAAATATGAAAAAATAAATTTCTAGTCTTTGGGGCATTTTTGCTTTGGGTACCAGTAATCAGACTTATGGCCTTGTGTCTGCTGGGCACTGAGCTATGTCACCGGCCCATATTTCTATTCTTTATAAATTAACGAGTGGTAGTTTGCTTTAGCAGCACAAATGGCCTAAGTCATTGGTCTTCTCAACCTCTTGTTTCAACCAGGCAGCTCCAACCTTCTGTTTGCTCAGATCAAGACTTTGAAGTTATCCCCAGCTCTTCTTCTTCTCATATGTGATGTCTGATCTTCCGGTCTTGCCAGCAAACCCTTTGGTCTCTTCTTGAATATGTATCCAGACTTTGACACTTCCTCTCCTCTCCCATCGCCATGGCCATGCGAGTTGCCTGACTGCTACATTGCCACCCTGGCCCCTTACGGTCTACTGTCAGTCCAGCCGCCAGAGGGGCCCCATTAAAGCCCATACCAGTTCTTGTTAGTCCTGTGCTGCAAACCATTCGTGTACTTCCCGTCTCATGCAAAGCAACAGCCCAAATCTCGCCCGTGGCCTACAAAGTTGAGCAGGAACCAGCCTCAGGTTGGCACTCAGACTTCTTTTCTGCCTCTCCCTCATCCTGCTCCAGCCAAACTGACCTCCTTCTTGCTCTTCTAACACCAGGGAGAGTTTGGCTACTGGCTAGGATATGGACAGACAGGAAGAGCCTTTGTTACAGTGGTACCAACCCCTAGCCAAAATACAGACAAAATAAAATTCAGACTTTTCTACTGGACTAGAAAAGATCAGTGGACACTTGGAAGCCTTGATGAAATTCAGGAAGAAGCAAGCCTCTTTTTTTAAACAGCATCTTGCTAAATTGCCCTGATTGGGTTGGAATTTGCAGGTCTGCTGTCTCAACCTCCCAGAGTGCTAGGATTACAGGCATGGGTCACCACACCCATTGTCTTAGTTACTCTTCTCTCATTGCTGGGACAAATACCCAACACCCAAAATAAAGGAAGAAAAGGTTTATTCAGCTCACAGTTCCTGGAGGTTTCAGTTGCTGGCTCCAAGGCAGAGGGGCACATGGCAGAGAGCAGCAACAGTGACAACACAGAGCGATCACCATATACAGTCTGTCTCTCTGTCTCTCATATTCCATTCAGGCTCTCAGCCCCAGGGAGGGATGCAGTATTCACACCCATAATCCCAGCAGTACTAAAATCCATAATCCCAGCCTTGGATCACCATAATCCCAGTGGATCATGAGTTAATCGCAAACTCTAGAAGTCCCCACCCCATGACTACATTAGGCTTTGGGGGGACTAGATACCCCATAACACCCATCTAGGAGCAAGTTTTTTTCTTTTTTTTGGTGGAACCAGGGATTGAACTCAGGCCCTTGCTCTTGCCAGGGAAGTGCTTATTCCACTGAGCCATCTCCCCAGCCCCCAGGAGCAAATTCTTCATAGATGTATAGAAGGTAACAAGAACTTCTATCCCTGGGGGTGTGGCTGTCCTGGGTCTAGCAGGCGGTACATGGCGATGTGTCGTGCCACTGACAGACTTGATAAGGATGAGAAGTAAGCTGAGGCAGGATGTGGGCTGGCCAGACAGACTGGAATGTGGAAGAAGCTAATTATAAAAACAGAACATTGGGCCTAATATCTCCATATTCAGGCTCCTCCTAATACCTGTATTTTGCCACAGATGTAGTCATGGAGAAGGAACTAAAAAGTAGAGAATGAAAGAAAGAAAGAAAGAAAGAAAGAAAGAAAGAAAGAAAGAAAGAAAGAAAGAAAGAAAAGAATAAATTACATAGTCCTGCACATTTTTATAGTTCTCAGTGTCTGGGCCTAGCTGGGTTGAGTCCAAAGATATATTAAAATGATCTGAAGCCGGGCATGGTGGCGCATGCCTGTAATCCCAGCACTCGGGAGGCTGAGGCAGGAGGATTGTTGTGAGTTCGAGACCAGCCTGAGCTACAAAGTGAGCTTAAGGCCAGCCTGAACTGCATAGTGAGACCCTGTCTCAAAAAGACAGAAAAAAAAATAAAATAAATAAAAAATAAAATAAAATAAAATGATCTGAATCTATACCTTACCCCTTCCCATCTCAAATACTGACAACAGAAAAAGGAGGCAGAAATTTGGGATGCGGTTAGCCACAGATAAACAGAAGCTGGTTAAAGCTATAGTCTAGCCCGAGGTCCAGCATTAGAGCACTCTGGGTTTTGTTGTTGTTTGTTTTGTTTTGTTTTGAATGTGCTTGGTGCAGGGTCTCACTACGCAGCCTGGGCTTGTAGTGACCCTCCTGTCTCAGCCTCCTTGGTGCTAGGATTACAGGTGTGCAGCGCACTGGAGGGCAGGGCCTGCATCACATGTGGTGCCAGGGGTCAAAGCCCAGTCCCTGCACTTACCTAAGCAGGCACTTAGTCTGCTGAGCTAGCTTTTTTTAGAGAGAGAAATTTATTTATTTATTTGGTACGGGCTGTTGCTACACAGCTCGGTCTTGTACTGACCTTCCTGCCTCAGCCTCCCCAGCACTGGGATGACAAGCATATGGCACCATGCCCTGTTTCAGTAGCCTAAATGGTGCGCCTGGGGTGCACAGCATTCAGTACCGGGGATCGAAGTGGGGTCCTCGTGCTTGCCAGGAAGGTGTTTAGACTGCCAAGGTATCTCCCCATTCATTAGAGCACTCTGAATAATCAGCCTCTCAACCCAAGTATCAGATAGAGGATTAAACTTTCTACCAAAAGAAAATTTATATGTTAATCTCTACTATTAATTTACATAATCTTGTGGTACTGAGGATTGAGCCTTTTATAATTATTTTTTTATTGTGAGGCAGGATGTTGCCAGGGCATTAAGTGGTCCAGTCTGGGCTCACACTGCTGATCTCCCCACCTCAGCCTCTCTGAGTGCTGAAATTATTATTATTATTATTTTTTTCTTTTTGTCTTTCTGAGACAGGGTCTCGCTATGCAGTTCAGGCTGGCCTTAAGCTCACTTTGTAGTTCAGGCTGGTCTCGAACTCACAACAATCCTCCCGCCTCGGCCTCCCGAGTGCTGGGATTACAGGCATGCGCCATCACGCCCGGCTTGAAATTATTGACATACACTACCACACCCAGCTCAAAATTTCTAGATAGGGGCTGAGGAGATAGCTCAGTAGAATAAGCGCTTGCCTGGCAAGCACAAGGTCCTGAGTTCAATCCCTGGTACCACCAAAAAAAAAAATTTTTCTGGATAACTATAAAAATGAAAACACATGGCGCTTAAATAATACATCACCCATAATCAAGAAAAAAGAGATTAGGCAGTTGCAGGGGTCATGGGTTCAATTCCCAGCCTGTGTGCTGGCCCCACCCCTGGGGCACACTGAGACTCGCTTGAGACTGGGCGTGGTGGCACAGGCCCGGACACAGTGCTTGGGAGGCTGAAAAAGAGGAAAGATCACCACAAGTCTGATCTGTGTAGCGAGACCCTGTCGACCCTGTACTAAATACATTAATAGTAATAATAATAATAATGATGATAATAATAATAATGGAAAAAGAGAAAAGGGGATCCACAGATGACCTAAGTTTTTTTTTTTTTTTTTTTTTTTTTTTTTTTTTTTTTTTTTTT
>PVKA01049802.1:0-13049 GCA_004027165.1 Ctenomys sociabilis | reverse complement strand
TCAAAAAAAAAAAAAAAAAACTCACCGTTACCCTGGGCAACGACGGAGCAGACAAGGAAGAGACGCTTCTCTAGGTAGGCCCTGGGTGGGACCCTACGTGAGTACATATCCCATATTAGGAGAGCTAATTCATATTCGGGGCTCCAGGTTTGTTTTCCTGGCCAATATTTTGCTGAGAAAACTGGTCACTTACCTAGGTGGACAACAGTTTCGGGCTCCACAAATCCCTCTCCAGTCCGGAAGTTGCATTGGCACTTCCGAATTGGGTCACGCAGCGGGAAGAGAGTAGCCGCCGCCGCCCGCCCCGGTTGGAACCCCTGAGCGACCGGAGCCGCAGCGTGAGGTGAGTGTCCGAGGGCCCCAGGCGCTGGCGCATCTGGGGCCGCACGGTCCGGGGGACAGCTCTGCGAAGGTGCGCGGGGCTCGAGGCTGCTTCCGCTGAAACGAGGTTTTCTTTCCGGCCGGCCGGGCGCTGGCCCGCCTCCCTCCGCCCCTCTGAGGCTCCCTGTGGGGCGAGGCCGCTCGGCAGGATGCCCGAGGCCAGCTGGAGCCGGAGGAGCCGGGAGGGCCCTAACGGGTAGGAGCCGACCGTGGGGTGGCTCTCCTGGCTCCGGCGGACTGGAGCTCTGAATCCGCCTCTGCAAGTTCCAATAAGTACAGTGCTTTCGCTCCCAGATCTCTGGAGAATTCCTGATCGTGAGGAAATCATTTTTCACCTCCAGCTATACAAAAAGATGATCCCCCACCTCCGCGGCAAGACCGAAAGCCTTTTTTTCCCATCCCCTGTGTTCACCTGACTTTTCCATCTTTTTCTTGTCTGACCTTTCTTAGGTCTTTGTAAATCCTGAAGTTCTGAGTAAGGGTATACTGTCCTAAATGCCTGCGGCTTATTAAACAAATTGATGTTTGTGCCCATTCGTAAAAGACCAAATTTTATACTGCTCTTGACAAGATTATGATAGTATCTCATGCAGTTCTTTCCGTAGGTTTGAGTCAAGAACTTTCATTCATCTTGATAATACCAGATTGGATGCCTAGAAGTGCCAAAAACAAGAGACAGCAGAACTTTCAGGTAAATCGTTTATACAGTCGGCAAGAGTGCAAATCTTACCCTTTCTAAGAACCTAATTTCTTCATAATTCCTTAGTACTCATAATCCAGCAAAAATGAACTGCTACTCATTTGTCCTCAGATTAATCACTGTGGTTTGTAGACACAATAACCTTTTGTGATTTAGCATCCATGATTCTGTTATCACTGGACATGTTTGCAAATTTCCCCCAACAGGAAGCAGTTTCCTCCAAGCATTTTGTATCTTTTTGACAGTCACTTTTTCCGTGGCTGCTGCGTATTTTTATCTTCACTACCATGTCTGTGCCCATATAGAATGGTTTGTATCAGATTCACCTGCTTGTGATTTCACAGTGAGTGTAGGAGAGCCCTTTGGTAAGTACTTAACTGGAGGACTGAATATGCTGGGTGTTTCCTGGATGCCTACGACACTGCCCGCCAATTTTAATGGATCTTCAGCTCATCTGAAATGTAGTGTAGTCCTGCTATTCAACTTTTTCTTAGATTTCTACTCTGAAGCCTTGCCACAAGGCTTTTCCCCAAATGTTTTATCATTGAAATCTTAATGTATTAAGAAGCTAAAAGAATACAACAGTCTTACACCCTAATCTTATATCCAACAGTTGTTAAAACATTTTGTAACATTTATTTCATTCCTCTTTATGTTTTTATTATCACTGAACCATTTGGAAATAGGTTGTAGATAGTGTTGGGCAGACATCTCTATGACTTCTAACATGAATTTCTTAAGAATTTTAAAGCAGTTCTGCAAAACACTGTTGTTACAACTTTAAAAAATTGATAATTCTGTAATACTTAAAACACAGTCCTTGTGCAGATTTCCCTAAATGACTCAAGAATGTCGTTCATATCCTCTCCTATCCCGTATCACCCAAATCAGAATCTAGGCAAGATTTAGATGTTGTATTTGGGTGCTGTACCTCTTTAGCCTTAATCTAGAATTGTCCCCCATCTTCCCCTCCCATGACATTGGCATTTGAAGAATTTTTAAGCTAATGTAGCTTTGAAAAGAGCCTCCTCCCCCCATTTTTTCTGTTAACCAATAGTTAGTACAAGAACCTAACCAGGCATAGTGGAGCACACCTGTAATCCCAGCAATCCAGAAATTGAGACAAGAGGATCACTTTGAGTTTGAGACCAGCCTGGGGGCTAAAAAAGTAAGCACAAGACTGGCCCGAACTGTTCAACAAGACCCTGTCTGGAAAAAAAAAAAAAAAAAATTTTAAATGTAACATTTTTTGGAGGAATACTTTTCAAATCATGATTAAGCCTTGTGAAATGCAGCTAGTATGCTGATTTGCTTATCCCACGGAGCACATGAGGTTTAGCACTTATCTTGGGAGTGGACTACATATGTTAGTGTCCTCAGCTTGCAACATGAGCTGCCTACCTTTAATAAAGTGTTGCTATTTTGCTTTTAGTTGAAGCTGATGCAATGAAGTTTGTATTAAAGTGCACTGATGTCAGCATAGTTTCATGAGTTTCAGCTCCTGGCACCCTGCAGTTTGTTGATGAAACATGTGTGGGCCCTGCAATTGAAATACTGATGACTCTTGTTATTAAAGCATATACCTAAGTAACTGTTACCCATCTGGCCACAATTCAAGTAAATTTTTTTCCCTCCTTGAAATTCTCTTTTAAGTTCTAGTTGGCTCTTGTGTTTCTCTGATAGTTTTTGGTAATATTAGACAATTAAAAATTGCAAAATCTAGATTATACTTAACACATAGGTCATAAGGAACAGTCTCTAACCAACAGATAACGAAGTGTCTGGGGGATTTACTTCATGATCAGAAGAGTAAAACTCCCAAAATACCAACCTTATATATTCTCCTACAGTAGACATTTCATTATAAATGATAAGTGAAAGAAAGAAAATGCATTTAAGAAAGCAAAAGAAAATGAAAGATTGATCAAAGATTTTTTCCTGATTTCTAGGGAGCATTAGAAAAATCTGTGTGTGTTTTTTTTTTATAATAGACCAACAGATTTTGGTGTTTTTATTTTAGCATCATATGGAAAGTTAATGTGCTCTTTATCACTTGTTTTCTTAGGGTAAAAAGAAATTTGTTCGTGTGAAACTGTAGAACAACTTTGTCCTGCTCTATGAGATAGGTCACTATTGTGCTTAGGCTGCTTTTGAACTCCTAGGTTCAAATTCAGCAATCCTATCTCAGCTTCCCAGGTATCTGGGATTACATGGTACCACTGTACCTGCCTATGTAAACATTCATGTAGGGACTGAGGAGATAGCTTAGTGGTCTAAGCACCTGCCTGGAAAGCACATGAACTTGGGTTCGATCCCCATTACCATATGCCAGCCACTGAAACAGGATGTGGTGTGCACCTAAAATCCCAGCACTGGTGAAGCTGAGACAGGAGTATCACTATGAGTCTTACCTGTGTAGCAAGACCCTCTACCAGATAAATAAGTAATTTTTTTAAATATTGAAAGAAATAATAATTCACTCTAGATTTAAAGATGAAATACCAATTAAGATTAGGCTTAAAGACAAAAATAGAAGACCGACTACTGTACTATTAGAGAAGAAGAAAGGAAGAGCGGGGAATAAGAGAAATAGATGAATATCAAAATGTACTGAAACTTAATATATTTTTTAAGTTAGTGGGCCTCTAAAAAATTGCTAAAACAAAAATACAGGCTTTAAAATCATGCCAGGGTTTCAGAAACAGTACATTTACTAGCTGGGAGATCTTGAACTGTTCACTCATTCTCTGTTAAAAGCATCCTTAAAACTTCCCAAGATTATTGAACAGAATTAATTGTAACATATGTGAAGTGCTGTAGTTTAGTTTATATTTATAGCACATGGGGTGTGATCAAAATAAGGTTATCAATGATAACTTCTAAAGAAATTTGGGCACATAATAGGCATTAAGTATTTTAGTGAATGAATCTAAGAAAATTCTCCACATTTAATGTGGGAAACTTAAAGATTTTCCTTTTTTTTTTTTCAGACCAGAAATTCAACTTAGGACCTATTGCCTGGCAGACTATGCCAATGAGCTATAGTCCCAGCCCTAAACCTAAAGATTCTAATTCAGTGTTTTGTTATTTAGAGAGCTTTAGGAAAATTTGTATTTCTAATAATAACCAACGATTTTTGATGCAGGTAGTTGAGAACCAGGCTTTGAGTGTCTTAAGATATCCAACAATTCTCTTTCCTCATGTATGTTGGAAATAGCTAATTAAATATCTCAGGTGTAGAGCAAATACTTCTTCTGAAAGCTAATAAACAGAATTATTAAGACCACTATCTATAGGCCTGGGAGATAGCTCAGAATAAGTGCTTGCCTGGCAAGCACAGGGACCTGAGTTCAATCCCCAGTACCACACACACACACAAAAAAAAGACAACTATCTAATACTAAGTTTTGAAATAGAGGTTCAGAAAAAGGCGTTTTGGCTAAGTAGGATACTACTAATAAAGTCTGCTACCACAGTATACCAAAGCCAATAACATCATGAAAATCTGCCCAACTATAATTCCT
This sequence comes from Ctenomys sociabilis, assembly GCA_004027165.1. Classification (NCBI taxonomy): domain Eukaryota; kingdom Metazoa; phylum Chordata; class Mammalia; order Rodentia; family Ctenomyidae; genus Ctenomys; species Ctenomys sociabilis. Next base: position 8,444 of record PVKA01049802.1, on the reverse strand, counting down.
GTTGTAAGGCCTAGGCACATTTCAGAAACTAGACCCTGCACATTTTATTCACATGAGTCTGAATTAATTAGCCAAATTGAGCATGTTGCAGCATTCTTCTCCCAGCAGATGCCAGATAGCAAAGCAGAATAGAATCTACTATAGTCTCTAACTATATGACATATGTTAGTTGGCATCTCCAGATGAATACTATCAATCCATATTAAGCACCCCACTAACATGTAGTCAGTTGCTTGAGTGAGAGTGAAAATTACTACTTTGAGTCTGTTGAAAAAACACATTCTTTCTGTATCCCCATTTCACTTTTTCTTTTATTTCAGAATCTTTTTGTAATGTCATCTTTCAGTCAACCTCAAGAGTTGGATATATTTTCTGTTAGTAGTTATTTAGCCTCCTCTTGGAAAAACCACTTAGCCTGCACTGAAGGAGCCAACTTAACAAGTATTCACTAAAGAAAAGCATCTTTGCTATCTGTTATGTAAATAGGATTGCTCCTGGTGCCATAATTACTAGGACTGTAATTTTATTTCTCATTGCCCATCAGGCCAGGCATATGCTTCCAATTCCAGTTCCTTGGGAGCCTGATATAGGAGAACCATGTAAGCTAAGGAGTTGGAGACTGGCCTAAACAGCCATAGCCAAACTCAAAAAAAAAAGAAAAGAAAAAGTAATTCCAGGGGTCTTACCTGCTGTGCAGGTAAAGGGAAACAATATACAGTAGTGAAGGCTAAAGGTTTTTTAGAGCACATGCTTTCCTAACTGGAGCATCATTTCCCAGCCTTAGCTATATTTTGCCATGTGGGAATACATAGTTGGTGTGAAGGTAACAATTCAGATTTTACATGAGATTTCCAAACTTTTAACCATTGACTCAAATACTTTTTAAACATCTAGGGAGCTGGTAAAAAACATTTAACTGGCTAGGACCATGGCCACCAGTTTATGATGTCTGTATTTCTATATGAAAACATGCTTGGCTCTGTAATTGAGAATCTCAAAATGCATTAGAGGGCCAGGGAGATACCCCAGTAGAGTAAGTGCCTGCCTGGCAAGCACAGGGTCCTGAGTTCAGTCCCCAATACCACACACAAAAAGAGTTCAAAATGCATTAGAAGTCTTTTTCTCATAATTCCAAGGCTGTTACTTATCTAGGCTAAACAAAAAAGGCATTTTTTCAGTCTTGAGTTCTACTATGAAAGAGATTTGCCTTGTAGTTTCCAAAACAAATTTAAGGGCACAGTTTGGCAGTATATGCTAATTTTTTTGTTTGTTTTGTTGTTGGTTTTTTTTTTTTTTTTTTTTTTTTTTTTTTTTTTTTTTTTTTTTTTTTTTTTTTTTTTTTTTTTTTTTTTTTTTTTTTTTTTTTTTTTTTTTTTTTTTTTTTTTTTTTTTTTTTTTGGTGGGGAAGGGTGTAGTGGGAATTGAGCCAGGGATATCACACAGCTATATCCATAGCCCTTTATATTTATATATATATATATATATATATACCATATTTTGAGACAGAGTCACTGAATTACTGAGTTTGGGCTTGAACTTGCCGTCTTCCAGAGTGCTAGGAAAAACAGACATGTAATACCATACCTGGATGTACTTTTTAATTTTCATGCAGGTTCTCACTAATCTCTAAGCTGACAAACTTAGTCAACTGGACTCAGGCTTGGGCCCCTCCTGCCTAAGCCTTTTCAGTAGCTAGAACTACTGTGTTGCACCACCAAGCCTGGCCTATGCTACTTTAAATAAAACAGATTTTTAAAGAAAAACACCATTAGGAGCCGAGGAGATGGCTCAGTGGAATAAGCGCTTTCCTGGCAAGCACAAGGGCCTGAGTTCTATCCCTGGTTCTGCCAAAAAAAAAAAAGAAGAGAAAAACACCATTAAATCATGCTATCTTATAGGCAATGTAGTGTTTATAAAGATTGAAATTATTTTAAGAGTTTGAAGATAGCCTTATACTCTGGAACAAGTCCTGTATTATATATAGTGCTATGAAAATGTTTATATTTATTCCTCTGTACTTCCAGGCACTTTCATTTTCACTTGAACCTTGTGACCAAAGACAGATACAAAAACATGATTTTTATGAAGAAATCAAGCTTCTGGTTAGCTAAATGTATTCAAGGTCACATAGCTAGTTATCAGTGTGGTCAGAGACTCCATATATGAAGAGTACAGCTGTTTAGCTCCAGACCTACAACTCCGTACCTTGTTGAAAGTCCAAATATGAAATAAATTGATCAGAACAAAAAAATCTATTCCAAGCCTCTTAGCACCATATGTTATTACTATCATAGCTTATTTAAAATACTTGAAGCCTTAGAAAACTTTGCAACAATCCATTTCAGACTTTAAAAATAGGGTGTCATGCAATTAGGAGAAGCTGATGAGTATAGATAAGTTAATGGAGGAGAAAAAGTAATGACAGTGGAGAACTAATAACAGCTTAGTAGCAGGAGGCACATATTAATAAAGAGGGTAACAGCATTTGCTCATGAGTTGGCTCTGTGGAACCCCTAGCAGAGATCAAGTATAGACAGTGTAAGCTATTGTACCCTCTGAGGACAGTTTTATGAGACAGATGCAATCCTGTGCTGAACATTTTTAGAAACTAAGAGTTGGCGTTGCCATTCACAATGTTTTTCAACTTAGATTCTAGTCTTGTCCCTTTCTCTGTCTTCCTGTTGTGTGACCATAGCCTGCATTTTTAGATGGCTAGATAAAAACTGTGATCTAAAGCTAATAGTTATGTTCAGCTACTTAACCTATGATCTTGGTATAATCAGTGTTCTCATCTGAGCTATGATGTAAGAACTTACATAATCTGCTATATCATGATGAAGAAAATGCAATTTTTTTAAAAAAAATTGCATATTTCTAATTATCTTCAGACTTGAAAATTTTATTTTTTTAAAGTAATTTTTAAAAACAATTACTGTGGTGATGCACACCTACTCAAGAGAGTAAAAAACAGGATTGCAAATGTTAGGTCAGCCTATGCAACTTAGCAAGACTCAAGATAAAATATAAAAAGGGTTGAAGCCGTAGCTCAAAACTCCCTATTTCCCATACTACAAACAATAATATGTAGGGCTGGAAACATAGCTCAGTGGTATAGCACTTTGTTAGTATGCATGAGGCCCTGGGTTTGATCCCCAGCACCATGAAAAAAAAAAAAAAAAATCTCAATGGCATAAACAAAAATCTGTGGTTAAAAATTAGTTTCTCCTAAAAGACTGTCTTCAGAGCAGTAATAAATACAACAACTGGAATGCTAAATTCAGAAATTAAAAGGAAAAGGAACACCTCATGTTGGTTAGATCCATACATTAGTCTGTGACAGTTCCCAAATTAAGTGGGGGCAGGGGGATAGTCTTCAGAGGGTATGTTGATATCACTGCACTAGGCTGTAAGCTCTAAAGAGCAAAGGTTTTGTCATTTTTGTTCATTGATGAGCAGTGCCTGATACATAGTAAGCACTTACGGAGGTTTTTTTTAAATCTACCTCATTCCTCTGATTAACTGGCTCCTGTTTTACTTTTGTCCTTTGTAAAGGCCACAGTGGCTTTAAAACTACCCATTCCACCAATAAGGAGTATTTTAGTTCAACCTTCTCTGGCTCCTACTTGCATTGGTCTGCTCTCCACCTCACCCCTCTGATGTCACTGTTCCTTCAGTGGGCTCTGCACTGTCCCCTTCAAGGCCAGTCTTGAGAGACAGTGTTATTTCTAAAGTATGACAGAGTGATGATATATCTATTTAAAGTACATACCTTACTTTGTGTTAAATATTATGGTGTTGATAAAATTTAGAAGCCATTAAGCAAGACTACAGGAAGCAGCCAAGGCAATGTCTGAGCATCTCTCTGTAACTTTCTTTAGTGTGGATACTGTCATGCTTTTTTTACTTTTTCCAATTTCAGAAACATAAAACATGTACTCACATCCACAAAAGCAATTTTAGCTTGTCACTTCTTGAATGAGATCATTAATTTTCCTGTTGAAATTGAAGTACCCTCCCACAGCACTCTTAAACCCCTCTAAAGGATCTTGCGCTTCTCTAGCACTACCTCCTAGCATTGTGCTGTTTTCTCTCACTTGACACCAGGCCACACCCATGGCCTGCATGCCTCAGCAGTTTGTATCACTGCAGGTTCCATGGTTTGGCATCCTGCTCTAGGCTACAAAGCATCACTACTTTGTGTCTCTTTGTTCAGTGATGAACAGTGCCTGACACAGAGTAGGCATTCATGAAGTTATTAAATTGAATGACTATAGTATCTGTGTAATAGATTCACATTTCAGCCATAGCTATTATCTTTCCTTAGTTCATCCCTGATTTTCTGTGAATTTCACCTGACCACCGAGAAGGTATTCCTAAAGCCAAAGCTACTTACAGCACATTACACCAGACAAAACACCCATGTTTGGCTAATAGCAGGGCACCTGAAAAAAGAAAATAAATGTTCCTTACCACTCTGGACTCTCAAAAGCAGTCAATTATCAGGACAGTATAGCCAGGCCAGTGCCAGCTGTCCAACCACCAGCTTGCTTATTTTAGCCCTTCCCTTCCTGTTTCTCTCCTGCCAGTGCCTAAGGGGGCCTAGTAAAGCAGGAACCATGTAGACAAGTGACGGCATTGGTCTTCCCCACACCAGGTCCAGCCCACTCTACAAGTCCCTGGCTCCACACCCTTTCCAATAACAATGGCAGCTTAGTCAGAAATCTGAGGTTTGGTAGAGCACCAAGTTTCATTGTTTTCCTCAGGCCAGACTTTTAACGTGAGAGGCATAGATATAGAGAAAACAAAGGGTAGTGATTTAAACAGCAATTTACATATTCGACATTTTAGCATTTTGGCAATACACATAAAATTCCTTAATTGCAATGTATTTACTTCACCTTATCTGTAATTTATATCCCTTTTGCTGGCATGTCAGAATTTATATAAAATGATTTATCTTTCATGGAGAGGCTAGGTATTGCTCACTATAACCAAAACTAGTCAAGGTCTGCAATATTACTTTCACTCTAACTTGGAAGGACAAAAAAACAAAAATCAGTGCCCAGGGATCACTGGCAGGACTGAGCAGCAAGGAGTGAAGCGTGTGGTAGGAGCTATGCATTCCAAGGAAAGTGCATATTTATTGTTTTTATCTTCACAGCACTTAGTGATGGGTTCCCCTATTCCAGGTTTATTTCCTACTGCACCTCTCCCTGATGGAGCAGTATGGGGGTAATGACAAACTTCTGAAAAGCAGACAAAGGTTCCTGAGGATCTTGGTACACGGTAATTTGAACAAGAAGCTTTGGAGCATGGAGAGCAGGAAGCTTTTATTAGTAATGTCAGAGCAGTGCTGCAGGAATGAGAGAAGCAGCTTCCCTTGATTAAAATTAGTTGGAGGTGGGTGGGAAGGCAGGCACCATGCCAGCATCACGTTATAAATAATCTTTCTCTTGTCGGGTGCTATTGTGAAAGATGTACGGTTGCATCAGTATGACGAAACTTAACAGGTGCAACTCTGGAAAAGCATATTTTTGGAAAGGAATCATTCTGCCGCCTCATGCAGAACACCTTAACTATATACCAGCAATCCAAGAACCAGTGCCACTGACCAAGGATGGCAGGTGTGCTGGGACACCCGGAACAGAATGCTCATCAAAGACATATTATGGTCATTTCACATGTAGTCTCTATTACAGGAAAATAGTAAATTGATGTGTTTACTGTTTCTGTTCCACACCAGTTTACCCACTGTCGTGCTTCCTTACCGCCTGTCCTGGAAAGGCACTTTGAGTAAGCTTTTTGTTTGCAGAGAGTAAAAGTAGAAACTGGTTGTTAGCAACTAAGAAAAATAAAAATGTTAGGAAATGTTTGCTTTCCTAACTACTTCACCCACCTGTCAGTTAGTGGGCTTTTTAAAATATCTGCAGGAAAGGTGCTATCAGTGAACAAAGATGGCTGTATTGCATTTTCTTCAACTGATATTAATAATTTACATCTAAAAGCAAAAGTTTTTCCCTGGGAGGGAAAATTTAGCACAACCTTACTACCATCAGAGATTGAAAATGTATAGCTGTATATAATCTGAACCATGATTCAATAAAAAAAAAAATAGCCATGGGAAAGTTATGCAAGGTTAGTTCACTTTTGTAAGAAATCTGAGTTCACTTAAACTATGATGGATAATATAGTTTAGGAAATCTGAGTAACATTAACAATTTCTCATTGAAGGAAAACGTATCATCAACATGGCAGATGTGAAAATCTTCAGGGAGGTTCTTCCAAAACAAGGTACCTCTATCATCATGTGTGTCAGAGGATATTACAGAATGCAGCGTGATGGTGTCACACAGCAGGCACTTAATCGCTATGAATCTGCAGACCAGGTTCTGTCTTGTGTACTGTTTACTTCCACTGTGTACTTTGGGCATGAATAGTTTGTAAAGGAGATTCTCATCTTTTTCCCCTGGTAAAATAACAAATGGAACATTCTTTTTTTATAATGACAGTAATATACATGTTTGATTGTCCTAGTTTCTCTGCCAGTCATTAGGTTGTACTAACTACACTAGCTTTAATCCTCATAATTATCATTTTAATGTAGTGTGAAACATTATTTCTTGTACCTAGAAATCCTATTAGAGCCAAGAGTGCAGGTTACAATATGAAAATTTTTAATGAAAATAACATGTCTGAAAATGGGGAAAAGGGTATCTACATCAAAAGTTGGTTTTAAACATAATTTGAATATTCATGTTAAATATTGTACCTTTATTTTTGTGAATTATATGTCCCCCAAGCCATAACTGAAATTAAACACCTGACACAAAATATTGCACTTGTGGCAGTTAGAATCTTTCATAGAAAGTTCAAATTTGTCTTCCATAACATCCCAGAACTGTATTTGCTTATGGGGTAGCCATGACCATTCCCTTCCTGAGCAGAATTCAGTCCAAGTTTTTCCACTGACAACATATTTTAGATCTTCATTCTAGCTCCATACCCATGCCACCAAATAACTGAGGTGCTTTTATTGAATTAACTTTTATTTCTTGTTAAACTTAGGGCAATTGTCGGTGGAAGATGTAACCACAATGGTGCTGTGTAAACCGAAACTTTTACCCTTAAAATCTCTGACTCTTGAAAAACTGGAGAAAATGCAGCAAGCAGCACAGGATACCATTCGCCAACAGCAAATGGCAGAAAAGGAAAAAGCTCACTGACCAATAAACTTAGTACTCCAGTACCTTACCATCTACTTTATTTTCTAAAAAATAATCTGTACCTCTATGCTGATAGCATTTATTAAGATAATTTTCATATAAATTATTTTAAAATATCAAAGAAAAAACTTGTAAATTTAAAGTCTGCTTTGCATAGAATAAACTTTGAACCAAGTATTTTGGGATTTTCATGGTTTCCAAATGACAAATTACTGTTCTCCATTCCCAGTGCTACAGGTTTGATATAGGCATAAATGACTAAATGCAGCTTTTGTATAGGAGATCTTTACATGTTTATTACAAATCTGAACTTGACACACATGAAGTGCTTGTGTTGGCTTTTACATTATCTAATTAAAACATTTTAACGAATTTTTGTGTCATGCCATGTCACGTTTAATGTTACCTTGTTTGATCCATAATGACCCTACCAGTACTCCCAAAACTAGTTTCTTAAATCTGATTTTTTAACCTATTTTGCAATTAGCTTTTAATTATATTAATTTTAAAGACTAAAGAATTACACAAGTACTTTAACCATTCTCCAGGCATCAAAATATTATCATTTGTTAGGTTTCTATTATTTATTGATAGTATTTTCTGAGGCACCAGTTAAACATAAAGCTTTGAGTATCTGGACAAAAACATTTTATAACACTAATCATTAGTAATACCATTTAAAAACAATGGAAGCTAAGCTCTAGGTCATATCAATGAATAAAGAGTAAGGAGTAGATGTATTTCTCCCAGTATACTATTACAAGAATTTTTTAAAGCTATTTTTTCCTTAAAAGTCTGCAAGTAAGATTGTAGCCTGTGTTACCACTAGGTTCAAAGATCCTTCCTTATATAATTTAAGTGATATATGAAGCTTAGGTTTTATGTTTTGCTTTTTTTTTTCTTGTTTTGCTTTTTGCAATGATGGGATGGTATTTAGGCCGTAATACCAAGGTAGAGGAAATAATTTAAACATTTTTGAAAGACTTCAAATAAATGCACTCCAAATGAAGAATCACTACTGTTTCACATGTTTTATTTTGTTGTACATTCTCACAGAACCAGGTTCATTTTTCCAGTTTTGTAAAAAAATAGATGTTCCAGCCACCATTTACTTAACTGTCTAGTCTTTAAGACCAATCAGTATGTTCCCTGGAAAGATGAATAAGTCTCATGACTCATTTTTTAAAAATTCTTTAAGACAAAAAAAAAACCTTTTTTTTT
>PVKA01049801.1:0-13056 GCA_004027165.1 Ctenomys sociabilis | reverse complement strand
AACTGGGGATTGAACTCAAACCCTTGAGCTTGCCAGGGAAGCACTTATTCTACTGAGCCATCTCCCTGGCCCCCTGTAAAGCTACTTTGATGGACATGAATTTCCTCAGTTGCTCTTTGTCATTGATTCTAAAAGATAGCCTTGCAGGTTACATTAATGTGGGTTGGAGGTTGTTTTCTTTCTGAACCTGAAATACTTTGCTCTGAGTTATCCTTGACTTAAGGGTTTATGTTGAGAAGTCTGTTAGGATTCTGATGGGCTTTCCTTACAGTTGATTTGTTTCTTTTCTCTGTTTTTAATATTCTCATCTTAAGATGAATTTTGGGGATCTAGATTATTATTTCTTGGTGTAAATTTATTTTTGTCATGGCTAATTGTACTTCTATGTCTCACTTAGCTGTATGCCAAATTCTTTTTCCATGCTTGGGAAATTTTCTGCTATTACTTCTGTAAACAGTTTTCCTATATCATTAATTTCACTGATTCTAATCAATATTCTGTTGTTCTTCTTTGCATTGTATTGTAGCTTAAGACAGTTTTCTCACCTTGCTATTCCTAGGAGACATTTCTTGTTATGATTACTAACTGCAATCCTGTCTTCTATGTCTGATATTTTCTTTTTTTTTTTTGGCGGAACTGGGGATTGAACTCAGGCCCCTGCACTTGCCAGGGAAGCCCTTATTCCACTGAGCCATCTCCCCGGCCCTATGTCTGATATTTTATCTGCACTTCCACTGAGTGAATTTTAAATTTTCTGGATATCTATTTGAATGCTTCTATTTTTAAGTTGTATTTTTAGGTTGTATTTTGATTCTGTTTCTTTACTATGCTGAACATTCATGGCTTCCATACTTTTCCTAAGCTTGTCAACTTTTTAAATATATGTCTAGTCTATCTTCACTGAGTAGCTCCTTCCTTATGGTTGTCAACTCTTTTTTTTTTAATCTGAGAGAGATTATTTTCTCTTTTTTTGAAAGAGAGAGATTATTTCTGACCTTATTTTCTTTTTCTTTTTTATTTTATTGAGAAACAAATAGCAATAAGAAAGTTTCAAAACTGATTAATAGGACAGTTTTAATAATTAATACGTTGTACATTTTTATCTTCTTAGTGGTTATCCTTAATAAAGAAGTAGACAGGATATCCTGTCCAAACACTATAAGTACAAATCTTTCTTCTCATTAAATCAAGCAAAAGTAGTAATATACCTATCCTAACTATTCTTATATGCAGAAATGGTCCTTCCTTTGTATCCCCTTTTTTGTTTAGTCCTGTCAGAATTGGCATCTAAATATTATAGGTTCATGAATTCAGCAAAACAATCCAACACAGTCCAGCAGTCCTTAATAGTAGTGGGTTATCCTCAGGACTGGCAATGTCAGAAGTTGCTGACTTGAGCCTTTCACAGCTCAGCATATTAATATGGCTTTACTTTATATACCTCATTTTTATACTTTTCTGCTGCATCATTAAGACCAAGATAAAGCAAGACCTATATAAGGAGAAATGTAACTTTTATGTCTGATAAGGTCTGGCCTTATTTTCTCTATAGCCTCAATCATCTGATTTTTGTATTGTTTTGTTTACTTCTGCTGATAGGTGAGTGACTTCTAATGTTCTCAGTCTATTCTCTCCTCAATCTGCCCTGTGTGGGCTGGAAATCTGTGGTTATATTTTGCTTTTGCATCTTGTCATTTTGATTTTTAGGTTGCATTTTTCTATGTTGATGCTGCTAAGGTTCTTCTGTTACATAGGTTTATCACTAGTATTAAAGCTTCCTTAGGAAATGTCTATTTCTCTGAGATGTCTTATAGGTGTAGTTCACTGTTGGTCTTTGTGTCTGTACCAAGATCCTACTTTCTTACTTTATTAGGGTTGAGGAGTTGATCTCTGTTTGGCTTAGCATCCGGTCCTTTGGTACTTGACTTTGGTAATGAGTGTAACTCCATACAATCACAGTTTTGTCATACAAGTGAGAATAACCAGTTATACAATGTATGGTAACATGGCTAAGTAATACAATTAGTAATAACCATAGCATGAAGTACTCAGAGACTTGATAACTACTAATTTCGTACCTTTAACCATCATAGCATGGTCTATAGTTATATAACAAAATCCAATATAAATCAGGGGCTGTTAGGGGGTATTTAAGAGAGATGGGGCAAAACAGAGCAATAAGTGGAGACAGATATGGTAGAAGCAAGGCTAAAGGACAAATGATGATCACCCATGCTCTAGGAAACTCTAGAAGAGGAGAGGGGAGAAACGATGAAAGAGAAAGCAAGAGTAGTGAAACCTAACCAGAAAGACTAGACAATGTTCATTTATATGTTAATAAATCTAGAAAGAATCTAGAAAGACAATTGAGAAAAGATATTAACAGGAAGGACAAAACAATGAATGTCAAAACCTAAACACCTCCCCTCCCAAAAAACAGAAAAAGGAAATAAACTAGTAAACAAAGAGAAAACAAACAAAAAAATTCCTCTGGCGCTTATGGTTCTGCAGTGGTGTCCAACTCAAAGCCCAGATCTGTGCTGGCTAGCCCCACAGAGTCTATAGTACAGTTACTGCTTAGTTTGGGGTAGATCTTGGCCCCCAGAAGTATTGTGTGTACTGGGCACAGAGTCTTTATACAGGAGCTCCCTGGATGGCTTACCCATTTCTCCACACCACTGGCTCCTGTCACAGGCTGGTCCGTCTGCGGCAGGGGTTTCCGGATGATGGTTTCCCATTCCTTGTCCTTCCATGCCCAACACTTTCTACCACTGGTCAAAGGGCATAAAAAATTCTGAGTGCCTCTCAGTCCTTCTACCTGCACCACTGGTCACAGGGTGGAAGGAGTACTGACTTCCCACCACAAGCCTGCTTCAATTGTGTACCTGCAATCCGTGTCCCTCTCTCATTCCAATCAGTCACAGGATACGATGATGGCACATGCTAGTCTATTCAACACAGTCACCACTGCCACGGAGGTCCCTATCCTTTTTTGTCAATAGAGGCTCCAACTAGTTGTTATGGTGCACACAAAATGAAAAACAAACAAAAAACACAGATGTCCCATAGAGGAAGAAGCAATTTCTTGGTCAGTCAACTTTGTGTTTGCAGGTGAAGTTTGCTGCCTGGCTGGCTGCAATATTCTGTGTGGATGAAGGCAAAAGGATTAGGGACCTTGTATCCCAAATCTATCCTATGCAACTGGAGTTATTGACACTATTTCAGTTTTTAGAAGCTTTCCCAGTGGCAGTCCTGCTCCATGGGAGACCCATACACACCCTGTGGACTAGATAATCACTTTAAGAAGTCCTGTGTTTATGTGTTATTTGATCTACAACTGTCTTATTTCGGATTGATTTTGACATCACAATGTATGTTCCTCCCTTTCTTCCAATTATTTGTATTTTTAGTTGATTTTTCTCTGAGTGGCTCCAACAAAGCTTCTCCTCTATTCCGCCATGTTAAAATTCCAATTAAACACCTTTAAATGGTTAAACTTGTAAATTGTATATAATGTGTTTTTTATGACAATAATAAAAAACCCTAAGCAAAAAGAACTTTTTTAAAAAAGACAAGCAAGATGTTAATTGAGCCAGCATGGTGATATGGGCATATAATCCTGCATGGGAGGAGGCTGAGGCAAGAGGCTATGAAGTTCGCATCCTGTCTGGGCAACTTAAAGAGATGCTGTCTGAAAAAATAAAAAGGGCTGGGGATGCAGAGCAGTAGAATGCCTTGCTCTAAACAAACAAACAAATACATAAATAAGAGATAATTCTGTGGTTATCAAAAGAAACCTTAAAATTTACAAAAATATTGTTTAAGTGGTAGCCATGAATCTATATTTTAAGAATAAATAAGAACACTATCTTGAGGCCGGGGAGATGGCTCAGTAGAATAAGCGCTTCCCTGGCAAACACAAGGGTCTGAGTTCAGTCCCCAGTTTTGCACCACAGATGTTTAAACAACACAAATATATAATCCCTAATACTGTAAGACTCATGTTCTGTGTCATTAAATGGTGAAAAAAAACTGTGTTGATAAACATGTATATAGAAAGCAAAATAAAAGACTGCTCTAACCTGCACTGGAAAGTGCTTGTGGGCCACGTACAGCCAGGTTCACCCACCACACACTTACCTGGGCAGGCCGCCAAGATCTAAGTCACTCCCAATGTAGGGGCCAGGACACAAAATGACCCAAAGCCCCACCTCCGAAGCCATGGATATAAAAGTCCTAAGAAGGAAAGCAACAACAGCGATTTTAAAAGCTGAGACCTTGTACCATAGCCATGTTTCTCTCCTTGCTTTCTTCTGAGGTTAAAATGAATGGCACTCAGAGGCTGGTCCCTAAAAGTACTTGTAAGAAATAGAGGTCTGGAGACTTCAGCAAGAAAAAGGCTCTGCCTAGGCACTAGAGAGCAGAAGATTTGGGTGGAAGTCCTAAACTCCAGCCTCCTCACCCAAATCCACCCATTCTCTGGATTTCCTACCTACATGCACAAGACACCAGCATGTAGTAACTCCTTCAAGACAAAAACACACAAACCACCCCACTCCTCATCCTTCCTCACCTCCTACTGTTTGTCAGTCACAAATCATAGTTACTCTTCCTATTTAATGTTCCCAAATGTCAATTCCTCTGCATTCCCATTGCTACCAGGCTGTTCCACAAACTCATCACTTCACTCCTATTTAAATGAATGACTCATTTCCCTCTTTTATTCTTACCTTCTTCAAATTCTTCTCCAATTATTGTCAATAATAAAATGAACATTAGCAACAAAAAAAAAAGGATTTATATTGTATCAATATCAGACACTACAACTAAACTAGAGCTTATTACTCTTTGGGTAATGGTATGGAATAGGTATTAACATCATCTCCATTTTACACATAGGAAAATTAAAATTCTTTTTTCTTTTACATATTTAGTACAGGGTCTACAGGGTCTCACTACATGGATGGGAATTGGGACTTTAGTGATTCTCCTGTTTTCAGCTTCCCAAGTGCTGGGATTATCAGCACACACAACCATGCCCGATCTCAGTCACCATCTCAAGTGCACCCTGGGGGTGGGGCCAGCACAGCATGCCTGCATGGAACCCCAGCCACTGTGCTCTGCCTAAGTAAGTGCTTTAGTCCATTGAGCTATCTAGCCAGCCCTTAAAATTCTGAATAGAGCTTCCTCAATGCTATATTTTAATAAGTAGAAGATCTAAAGTCATAACTCAGGCAGAAAGCCTACTGAAACAAAATCTTAACTAGTATGTTAGGCTGCCTCTGAAAAACCCTGTGGGGACCTGGGGAGATAGCTCGGCAGTCTAAGTGCCTACCTGGCAAGCACAAGGACCTAAGTTAGATCCAAGTACCATATGCCATGTTGGCCCTGTCCTGTGTACATGTGCCTGCCAGCCACTGAAACCAGGCATAGTGGTACACACCTATAATCCCATCAGTGGGGAGGCTGAGACAGGAGAATCAATACAAGTTCAAGCTGTATAGTGAAATCCTGTACCAAATAAGTAAATAAATAAAAGATAAAAAATTAATTAATAACCCTATGGGGCTTAGGAATGTAACTCAGTGGGAGAGCGGTGCCACGTATACACAAACTTCAAGGTTCATGCCCCTGCAATAAATAAAACAAGAGGAAACCCATGCCAGAATGATGTTCCTAAATGCATATGTGAAGTTTTCAAATTTAAATTCTTCGAATAATTAAACAGTGCCCTCAGAAGAGGTCCCCAATTCTGCAGCATGGTGTAGAAGGCTAAGATCTGGATTCTGATAATTTCTTTTTTTTTTTTTTTTTTTTTCTTGTGGAACCAGGGATTGAACTCAGGCCCTTGCACTTGTCAGGGAAGCGCTTATTCCACTGAGCCATCTCCCCAGCCCTAGATTCTGATCATTTTTTCAGACTTATACGTCAGCAGTTGCTCTACTTAAAACTAATAAGAGAGCCAAACATTATTTGCAAATCACAGAAAATGCAATGTGTGGCAGAAAGTTAATTAGCAAATCTATTCCTTTCTTTCCTGGGTGTATAGGTTAACCGCATTTTCCAGCTCTGGGCACTAATGGAGTCATGTGACTGACTGCAAGCCAATAAAACGTGAACAGAGGAAATATATTGTAAGTTCCAAAGGACAGTCTCCATACCCTTTCTTACATACTGGGGCTTCATGCAAACAGGCATTGTAGTTGAGAAGCTGTATGTTAAAAATGATGAAAGCACATACAGAAGGCCTCTACATCATTCTATTTATTGGAAGAGAGATATTTGATAATTAAAAATATCTATTTTAGATTCTACTTGAAAATCAAATCTTTGTTAGGAGGTCTGAAACTTTTGTGTTAAAGGATCTAGTTTTACCTTAACTGACATACAGTGGACTCTCACCTGTCTGACTTTGCCCCTGCTGGACACACCAACTACAAGGCACCTTCTAGTTAACTTCTGTTTATCCTTGAAATGTACTTAAGGTGGACCAACAGCACTGTCTCTCTGATGTTTCCCTAGTTTGAGCCGTATACCCTGTTTGTTGTATTTACCTCTCTTTATTCTTCAAAGAACAGAATGTCTTATCTATCTCCAGCACCAAAGATAACATCTAAATGTGCCATCTAAATGATGTTAGATAGTAAGTACACATTTTTAGTAAATTACAGTAAAGGGTAAGTATATATTTTGAACACTCTTGTCTTGACTTAGAAACCATGTAAACTAAACCAGAAAGTTCCTATTAACGAGAAAACATATTCTTCATGGTAAAATAACACTGTCACGTACAGCAGGCTGTATAAACAATTCTAATTCATAATGTAACCTGAAGCCCTATGCCCCACTATAAATCACAGACTCTCTGGTTAAGAGGGCTTCAACCTAGGAAAAAAATGATCAGAACTTCCAGACTGGCCTCAAAGGAGAAATCATGGTGTCCTTATTTTATCACCCCATGCCTACTGCTGGATGCCAATCTCTGAGCCATAGAATCAGGCAAATAAGGCATGAACACATACATCAAATCCAGGTTTCCTGAAAAATGAAACTGGCGTCTCATTGGTTCATGGAGGTTCCAGGGAACATGCCTAAAATGGTAAGAAAAGAAAAGTATAAGAGCCATACCCAACTTAACCTAATTCTACACTGGTTTTTCTCATTTTAACAAAACACTTAGGTTATCTCTACCATGAAGGAAGCTAAATGTTTAAATAGCTTAAACTCTATTGAAACAATACACTTATCTTTAGATTTTCCTCCTTCTAATTCCCAGCAAAGATCTAAGCAGCATCCAGTTGGTATCTGATGCCACTGTTGTTGCTGAATTTACTACTATAGCCAAGCTAATGTAATATGAATGACAATGGTTTTCTATTTGTGTCAATATCTGAATTTCCTGGAGAAAACAAATAATAAAAAATAGATATACATACACTTGAGAACATGGGAAAAGCAAGGAAACAGAAGGACACTCCCCACCAATATTTTCCAAGTCTCCTAAGACAAATCAAGGGAGAAAAATAGAGAGGAAAATAATACCAGGTAGCAGAACTCTACAAAAAGGTTATAGAAAAGGAAAAGAAATTAGGCAAGTTCAAAGAGGAAACTAACCAGAAGTCCACTGGAATATCATCAAAACTACCCAAAGAGCATATAAAAGAAATATGTAAAAGAATGAAAACGTCTCCATACTGGAGTCTGTGCATGGCACATGCCCGCATGCTTGCTGTCCCGTCCCCTCATCCTCACAGCTCTCCCTTATTGCCTTAGACCAGATCAACTACAAACATGTACTAATAACATTTAAAATTTAAAAAAATTAGAAGAATTGACCAGATTGGTTCAAAATATGAGTGACAAATCCACCAAATATTTATAATCCTCAAAGAGATATTAGACTAAACTACCCAAAATAAAAATGAACAATGTGAAGACCAAGTGTCTTCACATCAATTAAGGACAAAATGAGGACATTATGAAGATATTCAGAGAAGTCACAAAAAATAAGAAAAAAAAAAGAAGACCATTCATTAGCTTCTAGATGATGCTAAAAAGACAAATCTAAAGGTAGCTGGCACAAAAGAAAAACCTATAAGATAACATACATGGAACTGTTAATTTTGTTACAGAAGTCATAGCAGAAAATCTCCCAAATATGAGAAAGGAGTTAGTTCAACATACAAGTAAATGAGACTTCTAGAACACCAAACAATGGTTGTGAAAAAGGTCAAGCAAGACATATCTTTATTAAATTTCCAGTGTCGGGTGTAGTGGTGCATGCCTGTCATCCCAGCACTTGGGAGGCTGAGGCAAGAGGATTGTTGTGAGTTCAAGACCAGCTTGAGCTACAAAGTGAGCCTAAGGCCAGCCTGAACTGCATAGTGAGACCCTGTCTCAAAAAGACAAAATAAATAAATAAAATAAAATAAATAAATAAGTTGCTAGATATTCAACAAAAATTTCTAGAATTCTAAAAGCTATTAGAAAAGATAAAAAGTCCCATAAAAAGGTAAGCCCATGTGAACCACAGCAGACTTCACAACACAAGATTTAAAGGCCAGAAGAGCTTGTACTAAGCTGTTTTCATTCCTAAGTAACTTCCAACACTGACTAACAAACCCACCAAAGCCTTCATTCAAAACAGAGGAAGAAGACTGGGCATGGTGGCACACACCTGTAATCTTGGTGCTTGGGAGGCTGAAAACAGGAGGATCACCATGAGTTCAAGCTGCATAGTGAGACCCTGGAGATTCTGTACTAAACTCATTAAAAATAAATAAATAAGAACATATCACAAAAAAGACAAGGTCAACAGATTTAGGAATACTAAGTCAGAACTCCAGAAAATACCCAAGAATATCCTGACACAAACAAACAAGCAAAAAGAAAAGAAAGCTAAAAACCCAGATGAAATAAAAACATCAAGCAACACAAGTAGCAACAAAAATGACAGGAGAAGAAAAACAAAGAAGTCACCAACATAGAAAGAATACAGTAAAATCAAATAATCAACATATCTCAGTAATTCTTCTCAATGTTAATAGCCTCAACTTTCCAATTTAAACATACAGACTTTGGCAGAATGAGTAAAAAAACAGAATTTAACTTTCTATTACAACCAAGAAACCCAGCTAATCCAAAAAGATATTTATAGACTAAAAGTTAAAGGATAGAAAACACTATTTCATGCATCAAGACCCTGAAAACAACCAGTGGGAAAAACTGTAATCTTGGACATGATAAACCTTAAAACATTAAAAGAGATTTTAAAAAAGGTCTCTTAGGTAGGGGAACAATTTATCAAGAAAAGATAATACTTATGAATATTTGCACAACAAATTCTGGAGCACCTATCTTTTTTTTTTTAAGGGATAGGCTGTTATTTTAATTTAATATGCAACTACATAGAGTTTTTTATTGCTTGACTTTGTTAAACATACTAAATTATAATTTTAAATATTTTTAAATGTTTTTGTTATCTAAAGAGTACACAAAATAGTAAATAAAATTAAAACATTAGAAATGATACAGAACTTCACCAAACAAAACAGTAGGAATTTGACATTGCTTTCTGTACTGTTCAGATTATCAGATATAAGCATACAAAATTGCTAGAAAGAAGTTATAAGAAATTAAAAAGGATAAGAAAAAAAATTAAGCATCAATTTGGAGCACCTATTTTCATGAAATGAACATTGCTGAATGTAAACAATCAAAAATGTAGAGTATCTTAACATCTCTTTCACAAAAAAGAAAGATCAACTAAAAGAAGATCAATAAAGAAATAACAGGGCCAGGGAGATGGCTCAGTAGAATAAGCACTTGTCTGGCAAGCGCAAGGGTCTGAGTTCAATCCTGGTTCCACAAAAAAAGAAAGAAAGAAATAACAGAGGTGAACCCCATGTTTGAACATATATTTGATACCTACTGAGTATTCTACCCTTTTATAATAGAATATATATATAGTTTCTGCAATCAACAGTACTTTCTCCAAAATAGATCATATGCTGTCCACAAAGCCTGCTTAAATAAATATAAAAAGAATTGAAATCACCCCATGTATACTACCAGACCACACAATGACATAAGAAACTATGGAAAAGGTGGAAGAAGCTAAAACCTTAAGAACACACTTCAAAGAAGTGTGATCACAGAAGAAACCAAGGGAGAAATTTTAAAATTTCTAGAAGCTAAATACAATGTATGTAAAACTCACCAGAACCTCTCTGGTGAACATAATGGAGAAAGCAGTCATAAGAGAAAAGTTCACTGCAATCAAAGCTTACATTAAGAATAACAAGGGCCAGAGAGATAGCTTACCTGAGCAACTAAAGACTTTGTCTCAAAATATAAAAAGAAATTAAAAGTATAGGTACATAGCTCAAGGTCCCGAGTTCAATCCCTGGTACTGCAATAAGTTAATTATAAATTTATAGAGAAAGCAACTGAAAATGATAAAGAAAGAAGGAAAATAATGTCTAAAGGGTATTGTGACAATTTAAGAGAGGAATGCTTAAAATCACATCCCCCATCATGCACCAAATTAATTTCCAGATATTTTTCTTCTAATCTAGATTTCAAAAATTGTTAAACATTGAAAATGAAGGCACTTAAAAAGAAAAAAAACCTGTCCAAACAGTAATGGATGTATTAAAAGGACAGAAACAAATAAGTAAGATTCTTTCATTTCAGCTTCTTGAATGTGGATGATCACTGGAAATCTTAGGCTATCAAGGGGAGATGCAGACTTTTTATGTGCAACAAAGAAAATATCAAAAAGACAACTTTTAAGCTCATCTACTATAGTCTCTGATCTGGGAACTAAGGTGGTAAATTCTTGAAATAAGTACTGGGAGGCCAGCACTCACGTGGAGACAGTGTTGAAGCCGCAGGCCTTCAGCTTCAGCAGGCGGTCCCTCCAGTACTCTCTGGGCACCCTGAAGTAGTGGATGGTGCCTGCTAAGATCAGGAATGGAGAGTCTTCTAGGGTGAAGTTTGAGCCCTCAACTTTGAGGCCAACCTTGCGGCTCTGCAGGTGGGAGGGCATCAAGTGAGACTGATTAATCCTGCAAGGACAAAGACAATACATGAAGTCCTAGACGCACAGGCAGGCAGATTGGCAAGGCCCTTCCTTCAGAGTCATAAGCAGCCCTCCTGGGATGAAGAACTCTCCATAGACTCTCTTTGAACCGTACCTGGGTCCCTGGTCATGGCCAAGCTGAGCCATCACTGAGAAGGCTGAAGACAGGCACAGGATGCAGTCAAGTCTCACTAGGAAGGTCCCCATGCTGACAGGATAGGAGTCAGAGATGCAGGGCCCAGGGAGTGTAGCTGGGAGCTGAGGAGGCTCGCTGAAGGATGGTGAGGATGGTGAAGGCTGATTTTATGGTCCTTTGCATTACCTGGAATCACAGTATTACCTGTCACAAGGTAACATCTACTCACCAGAGGGAAAACCGATGTATAGCAGAGTTGCCTGCTAACCTCCTGGATTTTCAGATACTACAAGAGTTCTATTACACAATGGAGAATAATCTCTGGGAAGGTTGTCAGAGACACTCAACTGCTAAGGAATGAAATCCTACCATCTGCCGCCTAGCACAGCACATACTCAGAGGCATGAGGAATTCCTGCACAGAGGGTCCCACACCTTATCTCCAACCCAACTCTGCAGTTCTCTGCAATTATGAAATACCACACTGTGAATTTCCAGAGCACAGAGTTCGGGTGGCCCTGATTTTCTTGGTGTTGCTCACTCTAGGGCAAACTTTCTTTTCTTTCGTATGAATCCAAGATGAACTGACTTGGTGCAGTACTGCAAGTCCAGTGGCTGCCCACATCACAGTCAGTACCTAGATAATGACGGCCATGTTCAGTGGCTGCTTTACCACTTCAGTTTATCTTTTTGCTTAACAGGTATTAGTGTTAATGGGTTCTGTGTGACATTTGAAAACATGTAGACAGCACGCACTGATCAAATTCAGTCCTCCAAATTCACATCCCTCCAAACTCTGCTATCACTATTCTACATTCAAATCAACGGGGTTTTTTTTGTTTTGTTTTTGTCTTTCAGTAAGTGTTTTATGAACAACTACTATTTGCCAAAGTCACTAAAACTAGGTGGCCTCCATATGATTCCATTTTACATTGGATTTAAAGAGTGTAACCTTGAGTAGTGTCGAGATAGGGATTACGTACGATTAAGCAAAACTGACCGTGAAAGCAGTTCTAAGGAATCCTGAGAGGCCGAGCCCTCCCTCCTTTGCGGATGCTCCACAGGCTCCCGGACTACTTAGCAATAGCCTAGGGGCACAGAGCCAAACCTCTAGGGGCCAGAAAGCCTGGCTCTGGAATTCCGGGGGGAGGCGACCTCCCTGAAAGCCCCAGGGCGCTGGCCAGGTCCAGAGCGCCAGGGCCAGCGCCACCTTCTGCGGGCCATACTCCCTCTGCTCCCCTACGCCCCTCGCGCCCCTTCCCTAAGGGAGCCGCACCCTCCCATCCAAGTCCAGGGGACCCGCACCCCACCTCTGAAGCGCACTAGGTCCCCTGCCCACCAGTCCGCAGCTCCGGGACTCCGCGCCCCGGCGCGCCCCAGATGGGCGGGCCCGGCTCCAACACGCCCACCGGCAGTTCCCCAGCAGCTCTCCAAGCAAAAGAGGAGCTCTAAGTTAAACCTTAATTTAACACCTGTGGGGTTGAGGTGACTCTCACTTAAGCTTGCGGGGTGGGCAGGACCCTTGCAAACTCCTTGCTGGCCCCGAGTGCGCCTGCGCGGAACATTCTCTCGTCTGATTTTACATAAACCAGATCCAAGATCCAGAGGAAGTGAAAATCCCCTCTATTTAGCAAACTCTTCTGGATCTGAAAAGCAAAGTCTCTTTTAAGGTCTATCCACCAGTAGCTGACGTCTCCTAGAGCCATTTGTGCCTGTGCTATTTGTTTTGTACAGGGCTGTATTTTCCAAGTTGACTCTTGACTAAATTCTGGTTATAATAGACCAGACTAAAGGCTGTCTTTTTATTTTCTTTTATTACTTTTTCTTTTTTTTTTTTA
>PVKA01049800.1:0-13054 GCA_004027165.1 Ctenomys sociabilis | reverse complement strand
ATGCCCAGAGAATCGGGGAAATTCCCACTCAATCAGTGGGCTTTAGGTCAGGGGTTCCGGGGAGGTGTTGGTGAGTGGGACCTGAGGTTTCAGGCCAGTCACTGGCTTGGAGGGGTTGGGGACAGGGATCCGCGTAGCGCGTGTGGGAAGAAGCCAAAGGCTCTCCCTCAGACTCACCACCCTCTCACTGATCTGGGAATCCTGGTGAGTCCTGTAAATTCGCTCTCGCTGGGAGAGCTTGGCGCGGGATCCAGGAGGCCGCTGGAGTCAGCCACTGCCTCAGGCTGGTCTCTGGGGCTGGGCAGGTGTGGACAGGATGGAGCAGGATGGCGGAGTCGGCCGCGCTGTCTCTGGCCGGTCCCAGGGGCTGGGCGGTGATAGGCGGGATGGAGCAAGATGGCGGAGTCGGCCGCGCTGTCTCTGGCCTGTCTCAGGGGCTGGGCGGGGGCGGGCGGGATCGGGTAACAGTTTCTATCACATTTTATAGCAAAAGAAACCATGTCTTCAAGATTTCAACTATTTCTATGTCCAAGAACATCAAATATATTTAGAAAGAATAAAAGAAAGCAATAAAAATAATACAAATTCTAAAACAAGATGATAGGAAATCAACAACTGTTGTCATATTGGATATCTTTATATTCAAAGTAGTTGCTGCGGTTACCAGATATATGCATATATAATTCATCATACAATATAAATTTTGCTTTTTATTAAAATGATAGGAATTATTACTACAGTTATCTTAGCTAACATATATATTATAATATACACATATATAATACCTCCCACTTGCTCTCCCTCTCTCTGGCATTCTATCTCTATCCCTATCATCCATCTCCCTTCCTTTTCTATTTTCCCAATCCCAAGTGTTCTTTCCTTTTGAGCAGATTCTTTCCCTTTCACCATATCTGTTGTATCTTTTGTGTTTTATTTGCTCTTTCCGTTTCTTACACTAGAGAGACAGTATGATGTTGACACATGTGAAACTGGTTTATTTCACTTATAAGTATGGTCTCTGGTTGCACCCATTTACCAAAAAATACTTTATCTTTTATGTCTGGCACAAAAATAACTTTCAACCTGGAATAATGTGCGTGCCAAACTTTTTCAAAATTAATGTCGAAACAAATAGATTTAAAGGGATTGACATCTTTTATCTCAATAAATTTCTTCAGATCTTGTCTTTATAAATTGCCTCTCTTAAAAACCACATCATTATGGGATCGGGGAGATGGCTCAGTAGAACAAGTGTTTTCGTGCCAAGTGCAAGGGCCTGATTTCAATCCCAGTTCCACAAAAAAAAAAAAAAAAAAAAGAAAGAAAAACATAATTATGTTATGACGTATTCTACAAAACCTAATGTTGGAGATGAAATATAATAAGAACATTTTCATATCTTCTTACCTGCAATTAACAGATAATTACTGGGGTAGATTGTATTTTGATACATGTGAACCATATGTGAAGTTTATGGTAATTAGTGTATCCATCTTCTTCAACATGCACCATTTCTTTTCATTGAAAATTGACAAAGTCTGCTCTTCTGCTTATTTCAAAATATAGGAAAATCATTGCTAACCACAGCTGTGCTGTTGTGCTACAGGGCACTAGAAGACAGCTTCATACACAATTATACTTTGGTACCTATTCTCAACGCCCTATTTTTCTCCTTTTCTTGTTCCCTTCCAAGTATCTGGTCATCGCTTTTCTGCTCTCAACTTCTATGAGACCAGCACTGTCAGCTTCCACGTTTAATTCTTGTCATTCCCTCTTCCTTGCCAGACTAAGTATTTGTTGGTTTTGAAATCTGAAAGACACAGCTTCCTGTCCTTCCTTGGGGTTTTCACAGTGGCCATTACCCCTGGCAGGCATACATCTCTCCCACAGAATCTTTGGCACTTTCCCTCTCTTCTTTGAGATCTCTTCAAAAGTCAATTTCTGTCATACTTGTACCCCAGTTTAGAAAACAAAACAAACTCAATCCATGCCCTTTTTTTACCTTTTTTTCTTATTATCCTGAATACCTGCTACGATTGGATATACTGTACTACGTTTTTTAACTTACTTTTTTCCTTTTTAGATTACATTTATTAATTGTTTAAATAATTTTATTGAGAAACAAACATCAATGAGACAGTTTATAAACTGATTAGTAAATCAGTTTCAATAATTAATACATTGCATGTTATTGTCTTCTTAGTGGTTATTCATAGTAGGACATGATATGCTATCTACATTTGTTTATTTCAACACTATATATACACTGTCTGACTGCTCATAGAACAACATTTTCATTTGAATTATACCTTCAGTGTCCAAATACATGTATCATTATAGTTATAGAACACATGACCTCTAGGGGAAAGTGAGAGGAGGAATGGAATTTGTCCTCAGAGATGGCAAGTGCGTCTCCCAAACGGCAGCCGATTCACACACAAAAATATTGCCTTTTTCCTGTACAATAAAAATGACAGCATTGCTGAAAGGTTTATAACCTCTCTGTGTCTTTTTTCCTCTCTCTCTCTCTCTCTCTCTCTCTCTCTCTCTCTCTCTCTCTCTCTCTCTCTTCTCATAGTCACAGTGGCCACATGCAACTGCAAAATAATTCATGGTGTTCCGAATGTCTTCTGGGATTTTCAGAGGAAATTCAGTTACTACCTATCGTTTTGGGCTTTTCCTCTCCATGCACCTGACCACTGTGATTGGGAACTTGCTCACCATCCTGGCTACCATAGCAGACTCGCACCTCCACATCTCCATGTACTTCTTCCGCTCCAATCTGTTCTTCTCTGACACCTGTCTCACTTCTTCCACTGTCCCTACGATGTTGGAGAATGTGCAGAGACAGAGTAAAGCCAGAAGTTATTCAGTTTGCATCACACTGATGCACTTTTTCATACTCTTTGCAAGCTCAGGGAGCTTCCTCCTAGCTGTTATGGCCTGTGACCACTTTGTGGCCATTTCTAACCCTCTGCACTATACAACTGGCATGAACCCTTGCTTCTGTGGTCTTATGGATTTAGCATCATGGTTCGTGAGTGTCCTGCATGCACTGTTACAAAACCTACTGGTGCTGCATCTGAACTTTTGTATGGACTTAGAAATACCACACCATTTCTGTGAACTTAATCAAGTAGTCCAACTTGCTTGTTCTGACACTTTTCCGAATGACGTGGTGATGTACTTGACATCTGTGTTGCTGGGTGGTGGTCCCCTTACAGGAATTATTTACTCTTATGCCAAGATAGTTTCTTCCACACGTGCAATTTCATCAGCTCAGGGGAGGTGTGAAGCATTTTCTACCTGTACATCTCACCTCCAGTTGTCTCCCTATTCTATTGTAGAAATCTAGGAGTGCACTTCAGTTCTGCTGCTACCCACAGCTAACATTCCAGTGGAGTAGCCTCAGTGATGTACAATGTGATCACCCCCACGCTCAACCCTTTCATCTATAGTCTGAGTAACAAAGACATCAAGAGTGCTCTGAAAAGATACTTATAAAAGAAAGTAAGAAAGAAGGACAGGGACAAATAATGGACAGAAAACATAGTGGGGGTAGCATTGGGTAAATGGATAGAAAATAATTTAGATGTACTAGGTACATATACCAGCTACCCACGGTGAATATAATTATCATGTATTGAAACCATGCATTAATAAAAAGTCTGCTTTTCAATCTGTGCTATTGCATGTCAAATTCTAGGCCTCAGAAGTAGCAATTATTATTCCTTTTTCCCTATTTAACTACTTTTTAAAATCTTATTTAGTTTTCCAAAGACCAAAGTGGAAGACATTTTCTCAATACTTAAGTTTCATAAACAATCTAATCAAATTACTAAAACGATAACCGTGACTGATGTTTTAAAATTTTCTCTATCACCTGAAAACAATTTCTATGTATATACTGTATATGTGTTCACTCACGTATATGTACTAAAAGCATGATTATGTAAGTTTATGAAATATATTATTTAAAGAAAAAATTACCTAATGAATTGATAGATATGTTTATTGAGTATTTCTTCCACAGAAGAAATGTACCATATCTGGGTGGTTTTTTCTATAATACTAAGCATTCAGCTATTTTCTGAAAATTTCCTCCTTTTAAATAGTGCAAATAAACCATTTTATTCTATGCCTGCTCCACCTACCACAAGAGAAATCAATACGAGAAAAGAAAATAGAAAAATAAAAGGCCTATTTTAAGTCTTATACTCTTCCTTTATTGAGACTTCTGATGTTCAACAGCTATAGCTCAGTGATTCTCAATGGGGATGCTTCCCTCACTCCTTCCTCTATTGCACATGTATCAATGCCTAGTGACATTTTTGTTGTCAAAATGTGAAGGGAAGGTGTTAGTGTGTAGAGTTCAGAGATATGCCTGAAAAATTCCTACAAGGTACATGAAAGGCTTTCACAACAAAGAAAGATCCAGCCCACAATGGCTTTAATGCTATGGTCAGGAAACCTTAGTGTAGGCCTTTGTGAGATCTTCCAATCTCTTCAAATTCAAGAATCTCTCATCCCAATGATAATAAGTAATAAATTAAAAGAATCAATAGGCACATCAACACTCACTACGTAACTACACACATAGCTGAGCAGAATTGTCCAAATAGAAGGAGGCGATCCCTGGTCCCATACTTGTACTTTAAACAATATCTGAAGACCAGAGAGTGGGGAGGGGCTTCCTTATGGGGCATAAGCTTTAGGCCTCACACAGTATTCTTTCTTCCACTCTTTTATACCTTTCAATGTTAGGACTTAGCCAAGGAAATGAAAACAAGGTATTTTTAATTACCTGTTCAATTGCTTGGAAAATTACTTCTTCAAACATTCAAACACCCACGTCTCATTTTTATCCTAAACCCCAGAGTAGCCAAATGATATAAATCCATAGAATTACTTCCTGGAGGATTATTATTCTTTAATCAGATAACAGAACTAAAACTTTCCTTTATCTACTTACTGATGTGTTAGTTCATTTGACTTGTTACTTTATATTATTTATGCAACATTTGATTGCCAAAATTTTTTGCTCTCTGAGAGTCAAGTTTTTTTTTTTTGCATTTTCCCATTTTTAGGCTTTTCCAAAGTGATTCACGACATTATATGAGAGGATCTGTATTATTGCCATTTGTTTTATAAAACTATTAGGTGTACTGTTATGGTACAAATGGCACCCAAGATTAAATATTTCATAGTTTATCTTAGACAAAATCGTAAAATAAAGAGAAAAATAAGACAATAGGTAATAGGAGACAAAACTCTTGTAAAAGGGATGGAAACCAAGAGATGCAGGGAGTGGAGAGGAGCAGAGTAAGAGGGTGTTAAAATAAAGAATTAAGACATTCTATTTGCATGTATCAATTCCCAATGGTGAATATGATTATTATATAGTGCAAATTTCAAACACTATTTTAATTAAAATTAAATTACAAATTTAATAAGTAATAAAACCAAATTAACAACAGAAATTTAAAGTTGTGAGGAACATATGTACCTAAAACATTTGGAAACGAGAGAAACAGCTTGTTATGTAAAACACTTAAGACATGTTTTTAAAGAGGAAGTTATTTGCAGAATTTTTATTGCTCTATGTTGCTTTGCTTCCGTATTTGATCTTGTTATTTGCTTTTTCTCCTTAAAATAAAAACAATAGTGCTCTCTTCGGCAGCACATATGCTAAAATTTGAATGATACTGAGATGATTAGCATGGCACCTGCACAGGGATGACACACAAATTTGTGAAACATTCTATATTTAAAAATAAAACAAAAACAATGAAAAGAAAGTTATTAACATGAGGCTCAATTTTTCTTAAGGGAGTAATCATTCGTTGTGATTTGCAGGCATTAATGAGATTTCTGAGGAATGATACTGAATTTTCTTACTCTCCTTCCTTTAGTGATTGTGACAAAGTTCAGAACAATGTGTGAGAGTTTACTAAACATAAAAAGCATTTAGAGTGTGACAAGAATGAGGTCATAGAATTATTTAGTCCTTGGAAGAAAAATAGCCATAAGATGCAGTCACTTTTGTGATTGTATTAGTATGGTGGATTTCCAATAGCACAAAAATCATGAACAACACTAGCAAGTGTTTTTCCCTGTGCATACCACTCTTTGTCTGTGTTGCTACCAAAACCCCGTAACTTGTATAATATTTGTTCACCAGATATTGTACAAGTGTAATCATAACTCGCCATCCTATTGTTCTCAACTCTGTAAGTCTTTCGTTTTGAATAAGTTAATTTCCTTTTAATAGTGTCTTTTTTACCCTTCAGATTTCATTTTTCCTCTTTCAGCTTCTCACACTGAGACAATATGATGCTTGCACATGTGGGTGTGATTTATTTGACTTAAGAAAATTTTCTCTAGTTGCACCAACTTACAGAAAAAACACTCAAATGTATTCTGCTTTATAGCTGAATAATACTTAATCGTGTAATAATATCATATCTTTCTTATCCATTCTTCAGTTGATGGACATCAAATTATAGCTAAGTGTCCCACAGACAGGCCTTCTATTTAGAACATACAAAGAGTTTAAAAATATCAGGCCCCCAAAATTCAAAGACCCAATCTAAACATGGGAGAGATGAATATACACTTCATAGAGGAAAAAATAGTCAAGTATGTATGTATAAAAATATGTTAAACATCATTGGTCATTCAAGAAATGCAAACAAAACAACACTGAGATTCTATCTCATCTCAGAAATAATGGCTAATATCAAGAAGTCAACCAATAACAAATACTGGAGACACTGTAGAGAAAAAGGAACCCTTCTGTAGGGTGTAGTTCAGACTGGTACAACCACTACAAAAATCAGTGTGGAAATTCCTTCAAAAGATAGGATTGGAAATCCTGTTCAAGTCATCTATTTCCCAGCTGGATATTTTTTCAGAAAAACTCAAAATTTCATTTAACAGTTATATGTGCACCCCTGTTTATTGCAGCACAATTTTTCATAGCTAAATTCTGTATACATTTTACTTTGAAACATGTAATCAGTAACAAGGTTTTACCAATGACTGTGGTTAACACTGGACATAGTATTCATTAAGAGAATAAGATTCTTATAAGACAATAAAAATCTAAATTTCAGGAGTAACAGTGAAGGTAGTGATGGAAAAAATAAATTCTAGACAATTGGAGTGAATGGAACTGTTTTGAAAGGGAAGACGTAACTCAAAACACATTCATCTGTCTTGTTTTTGACAGCGGAGACAAACAAGTTCATTGGAAGAAAGACAGCTTGTTTAATAAGTGGTAATTGAAAAACTGGTTCTCTGCATGTCAAAGACTTAAACAAGACACATGTCAATTACCATACTCTAAAGCAAAATAAAAATTGATGAAACATCCATGTATTGAAGCAAAAAAAATTAAGTGTACTGGAAGAGAAATTAGAATAAGTAGAAAGAGAAAGTAGAAATCTTGACATCATAGTGTAGGCAGAGAATACATGAACTAAACCCAATCTACACAAAAAGTACTTCAAAGAATAAACAACATCTTATGAAAAACTTTTGCTCAACAAAAAATGCAAGAGAATAAAAAAGATAACCTACAGAGAAAGAAAAAAAATATTAGCCAATTCTGTCTCATACAAAAGACTTCTATTTAGAACATGCAAACAACTGAAAAAATTCAGGTTCCCCAAATTCAAAAATCGAATCCAAAAATGGGCATCTGCGATGAATACCTAGTTATCAGATGGAGAAATATAAATGACAACTAAGTAGTACAATAATGTTCAAGGCTATTCGTCCTTTCAGAGATGCAAATTAAAATGATACAGAGAAGGATTTCATCACAGAAAGAATGGCTATCATCAAAAACTCAAATAGTGACTAATACTAGCGTGGTGGTGAGGAAAAAGGAACCCTTCTCCACTGTTGGTAGGAGTGTAGACTGCAGTAACCTCTGTGGAGATTCCTCAGAAAACTAGGATTCAAGAGGTTTTCATTTGACCCACCTATTCTCCTTCTGAGTATTTTCCAGAAGAATTACAAAAACTTATTCCAGAGGCCAGGAAGCTGGCTCAGTGGAATAAGCACTTCCCTGGCAATTGCAAGGTTCTGAGTTCAATCCTTGCTTCCGACACACACACACACACACACACACACACACACACACACAAAAAAAAAAAAAAAAAAAAAAAAAAAACAACCTCATACCATGACATATTTCTAGCAGCACAATTTGTCATAGCTAAGTTTTCTTGGAAATCACCCAAATGTATATCATCTGGGGATTTGATAAAAATATGTGATTATTTAATAAATGATTAAGTGTAGTAACACTCATGTATAAAAGGTAAATTAGCGACCTTTATATGTAAATTGATTTAAGTAGAGACCATATTCATAAGTGAAATAAACCACTCACATGTGGTTTATTAAACATATTTTCTTCATAGCATAAGAAGCTAAAAGCGTAAATAAGATTTAAAATGCATAATAGACCTTGTAAAATGGGAAGAAACTTTTCAAAAGGAAAAAGAAACTGGGATGCGGGAAGGGAACAAAGTAAGAAAAAAAGATTTCTACTTTGTCTCTTTCTACTTATTCTACTTTCTCTTACCATGGAAGCACTTATTCCACTGATCTGTCTCCCTGGTCCCTGTGATAGTTCTTTTTTTCATTTCTTGTCCAACATCCTCAGGAGAATAGGTGGGTCAAATGAAAATCTCTCTAATCCTACTTTCTGAGGAATCTCCACAGAGATTACTGCAGTCTACACTCCTACCAACAGTGGAGAAGAGTTCCTCGTTCCCCACCACTGCATTAGTATTAGTCACTGTTTGAGTTTTTGATAATAGCCATTCTTTCTGTGATGAAATGCTATCTCTGTATCATTTTAATTTGCATCTCTGAAATGAACTTTAAAGATATATCTATGTATATATCTATATATGTCTATCTTTATATATATGAAATTTCTTTTTTTTAATTGAGTTTTATTTTTAAAAGAAAATCAAGAACAGAAATAAGAAATATTTTATTTTATTTTATTTTATTTTTGCCTTTTTGAGACAGGGTCTCACTGTGCAGTTCAGGCTGGCCTTAAGCTCACTTTGTAGCTCAGGCTGGTCTCGAACTCACAACAATCCTCCTGCCTCAGCCTCCCTAGTGCTGGGATTACAGAAACCAGGCAACATGCAAACTATATATGTTACAGATTTTCAAACCAAGAGTAAGTGATTAACAATAGTGATATGTTATTTAATTTATCATCAAATCTTTTGCTCAGATTGGTGGATATAGTTATGAGAGATTGGACATGGTTGGATATTACCTCTTGCTTTGAAAAAACCTTAAATTTTTGTTTTTTCTCCCTTTTATCCTTTTAAAAAATTTTTGCTTTAAAGACAGTATAGTAATAATTGTTACGACATTTAAGCACAGTACACATTTAGAACACCAAGATGTCAGGTTGTCAGGTATGTTTTTTTTATTACACATTGTTGTCCACGATGTAGTTGCTTAGATCACAGTCATCAGCATAGAGAATTAGTCAAGCTGAAAACCACGTATTAACTACTATTTTCAAAAGTCTGATGGAGAGGTTCAGCCATCCTGTATATATACTTGCATGTTTTACCTCTACCATTTTTTAAACAACTAAAAAAAATTATGGCTCCAAAATTTAAACACATAATTTGAAAATGGGTATACGAGATTAATAAAACTTCCCAAAGGAAAGAAATACAAGTGGCAAATAAATATGTGAAAAATGCTGCACATCACTGACCACTCAAGAAATGCAAGTTAAAACAATATTGAGATACCATCTTGCCCCAGAAAGAGTGGCTATCATAAAAATATCAACTAATAATAAATCTAGAGGGCTACAAGGAAGAAAAAACCCTTCTCCACTGCTGGTGGGAATATAGACTGGTACAACCACTATGGACATCAATGTAAAGAATCCTCAAAAAGCTAGGCCTGGAAATCCCACTCAATGAAGCTATTCCTCTTCTTGGAATTTTCCCAGAAGAATTGAAAATATTATACTACAATGACATATGCGCACCAATGTTTATAGCAGCTCAATTTGTTATAGCCAAATCTTAAAAGCAAGAAAAATGTCCATCACCTGAGAAATGGATGAAAAGTATGTGGTACTTTTGTACAATGGAGTATTACTAGGTATAAAGAAGACAAACTTGAAGCCTTCATGGATAAGTGTAAGCAAATAGAGTCTATACACATAAGTCATAGAAACCGGACCCACATGTGTAAATATTGTATTGTTTCCATAGTGTAAGAACCTGAAAGAAGAAATAAAGGCTAAATGTTATAAAAGACATATTAAAACAGAAAGAAATGGAATTTGAGGATTAAACAATGAAGAGGACAGGAAAAAATGAAAATTCATATATACTTCATATATATGTTTCATGTCTATAAGATTATTTTAAATAATAATCGCTATTATTTAATTGAAAAGAAAATTTGTGATTATATTTGTTTGGCCAATTTTTCGTGCCTAGTCCTGTCAAATCTGTGCAACTGCTTTGGCAATAACAATACACAATTCAATAACAATAACTACTCTCTTATCTTGTTTTGAAACTTTGCAATATTGCTTTGCTTAATTTTTCTCCTTTAAATAAAAACCTGATCATCATATTTTCTTTTTTGTAATATTTATTTATTCAGTTCAAGTTTGTAGTACATAATGTTTTCAATCTTTGTGGGGAGTTAGATTATATAGAACACATCTTCCTTTTCTCATTCTCATTTTCTCTCGACTTTTCATCCTCATTTACAGATTTTCATATACGATAAATTTCCACAGTTGTCCTTAGTTAGCAAGCATGGTTTGTCCTCCACAAAAGTAGTAAAAGTCACGAGTATTTCTGAGGGACAAAGCCATTAGTATGACACATGATACTTGGGAAGTATTTGCTCTTAAGTCATACGTGCTTTTACTCTTTTCTGTAGTAATATTTCTTGAAATATGTATGCCAGGCGGGAATGGTAATTCCATATACATAATGGTGTCTTATTTGGATTAAATAGGTTTACTTCTTTAGTAGTATATGTAAGGGATTCTTTTTTTTTTTGTATGTGTATAACAATTTAATTTCATACACCAGAATTCAGATCATCAGTGGCTGACAGAATATTTTTGTTGGAGAGCCCTGATTTAAATAAAATTGGCTTGTAGTTAAATGGATATCTTCTTTTTCTTAAGGTTTGATAGTAATTCCAGTTCAGTAAATATTATCACTGCTTTTCCTTGCATTTTTTTGTATTTATATATATACAAAATAGGATAGATACACAGCTACTTTCTCTGAATTCAATGAGAAGAAAGATTTCTACTAATAGTGTTTGGACAGGATATGTCTGCATCATGTACTATGAATAACCAGTACGAAGACAACAATATGCAATTTATTAATTATTGAATCTATCCTATTAAAAATAGACATTCTTACATGTTTTTAAATGTATGATATTTTCAATAATTAATTGATGAAATTTTGGCAAATAGACAAGAAAATAATTTGTTCACTGATGCCTGAAAAGAAAACAGTAAATTCAAATTGCTTGTGATATAAATGGGAAAAAATTTGTACTGGAAATCAAACTCAGGACCTTGCACTTGCTAGCAGGTGACTGTCCCAATGATCTATATTCCCAGCCTAAAAATTTTCAAATGTTTCTGACATTTCAAATGTTTCTAACATCTTGAAAAACACTAAGAAATATGGAAAATGGTGCAGGAAAAATATCTATTAAATCTTAGAATGAATGGAAAGGTAAAAAACGTTGTTACATATTTGAGGAAGAAGAAGAAGAAGAAGAAAATCATTTGAATGTTCCATACAAAACAGAATGATATGGAGATGGAAAATCTACTTATCTTGCCTTGATCATTACACGTTGTATACATGTTGTTACTATATTGTGTCCCATAATAATGGATGCTTCTATGTATCAACTGAAAACAAAGACATTTAAATGTAGGGAAATGTGATACAGTGCATTGGGAAGTTAATTAACATATACATTATCTTTCTGGAAAAATTATTTACTTAAATTAGATAGAGAAGTTGATATCAAAGAAATGGACATTATAGGAAATACAACAAGGAGCCAGTTATACCGCCATAATGTACACAATGAGACAGTTCCTGGCTCCATAAAGGAGAGCCCTGTAATCTTTCTCACTATTTCAGTCTCAGTACAGTTGGCACTTTTCTTTTACTCTCAAACAGTCTTTTCAGAACATTCTTAATGTCCTTATTCCTCAGACTGTAGATGAATGGGTTCAGCATGGGTGTGACCACTATGTACATCACTGAGGCTGTGGCAGCTGAGTGGGAGCTGTATGT
Organism: Ctenomys sociabilis; assembly: GCA_004027165.1. NCBI lineage: Eukaryota > Metazoa > Chordata > Mammalia > Rodentia > Ctenomyidae > Ctenomys > Ctenomys sociabilis. The sequence goes on along the minus strand of PVKA01049800.1, from coordinate 692 downwards.
CATGGCAGAACAAAGGTACACACCTATGCAAGTGCCATAGAATAAGGAGGCAACTGAGAGGTCAGATGCACAGGTAGAAAATGCTTTATATCTCCCCTGTGATGAACACATTGCATGAATGGAGGAAACAATCTTAGAGTAAGAATAAAGGATGCCAGCAAGGAGACCAAGGGCCAATAAGACAGCTGCAAAGTATATCACCACAAAGATGTCAGAACAGGCACGATGGACCACTTGATTAAGTTCACAGATGAAATGGGGGATTTCCAAGTCTGTACAAAAAGAGAGCCATAGAACCATCAAGCTCTGTAGCAAGGCATGCAGGGCACTGATGATACTGGACACCAGAACCATCAACATGCAAAGCTGAGGGTTCATAATTACTGTGTAGTGCAAGGGGTGACAGATGGCCACAAAGCGGTCATAGGCCATCACAGCCAGGAGAAAGTCATCTAACCCTGCAAATAGCAATAAAAAGCACATCTGGGTGATACAGCCCATGTAGCTAATAACCTTGCTCTGCATTTGGATGTTCACTAGCATCTTTGGGATGCTTGTGGAGGTGAAACAGATGTCTACAAGAGACAAGACAGAGAGGAAGAAGTACATGGGTGTGTGCAGGTGGGAGTCTGAGATGGTGGCCCAGATGATGAGCAGGTTCCCAATCACAGTGATGAGGTACATGGAGAGGA